>JAGKQL010003662.1:0-19829 GCA_018398635.1 Cyprinodon brontotheroides | reverse complement strand
ATGTGGTGTCATTGCCATTTAACGTTGTTGCAGCTGATGTGGTGTCATTGCCATTTAACGTTGTTGCAGCTGCCGTGCTGTTGTTGCCGTTTAACGTTGTTGCAGCTGTCGTGGTGTCGTTGCCATTTAATGTTGTTGCAGCTGTTGTGGTGTCGTTGCCATTTAATGTTGTTGCAGCTGTCGTGGTGTCGTTGCTATTTAACGTTGTTGCAGCTGTTGTCATATTGCCATTTAAGTCTGTCGTTGCATTTGTAGTTGAGTTAAAGTTTTGCGTTACATTGTAAAATGCAGTTGTTGTTGAATTGTGAATCTGTGGTGTTGTTGATTGTTCAGTCACATTTAAAGTTTGTGGAGATGTGGATGCAGCAGTTGTTGGTCCTGTGTTTGAGAACAAGCATTCGCTGAGCTTACTGCGGAAAACTTGGTCAAGCTGCGGGAAAATAATCAAATGATCTCATTTATTTAAAGGCTTAAGTTGTGAAAGGTAGTGTGGTATAATAGGATGGTCTTTAACGTTTTTGGTTGCGTACCCAGGCAGTGATTTCAGTTTCATTTCTCCTCGGTCCAGTGACATCAACAGTGACATCAAGGAAGTAAAACACTAGCATAAAAAGATAAATAACATAAAGGAGAAGAATGTCAAAATGTAAATCCTTGGGGAAACATGTTCCTCTCTGGACCCCAGTGGATACAATATTAAGGTGAGATGAATTTGTCTTGTGTTTACCTCCTGTCTGTTCAGTGGTTGTATTTGCTGAAATAATGAAAGAAACAGTACGAGATTGATTATCAGAAGCTTTAGCTGCAAATATGCAAACTTTAATACAAAACTAAAGTCTCAAATGTTGTATCTGCAAAGCTTAGCTGCTGAGTAATCTGTTGATTATCTAGTTAATAAAGGAAATTACTATTTCTAATTAGTGTATATTGATGAAATACTCAGTTCACTTTTTCAGTTGTGTTTGTTTCTCTTTTCTACAGCTAAAATCATTACATGAGCTCCTATGCTTCACCTGCAGTATAGGAGCTCAAGCCGACAAATGTTTCACCCGTTGAATAATAAAAACCTGTTGTCGTTATCTTTTATTTTTTAATACTTTGTTATTTAGGATTTTTGTTCAACATACTTATTCTTTCACTTCTAGCATGCTTGTATGATCAGTGGCCACCTTTCATATTTTCTATTGCATATTTTATTCTACCATTGCCTATGGATAAATACATGTAGAGAAATTATTAGAAAGAGATTAGAAAGAAATAGTTTAAAATCTGTATTGTATAATCTATAATCCCCTTTTTCCCATACGTGTTGTTACTTTCAGTTCTATCCTATATCTCAGTTTAGGCTGTAAAAGCCCTAATATTGTACTTACTTGAAGTTTGTGCAGCTGTTGTACCCGTGGTAATGGTGGAAGGAGTAGTGGAGCTTGGCTGACCAAAAGCTTGACCTGATTGAAGAAATAAAACAGCTAGAGTAAAGGGTTATACTGTATCTCTAAGTCTGGCTGAGGTTGTCAATAAGACTTCCAGGCCTCCCTAAACTAACCAGGTAAAAGATTTAAACCAAACCAAAGTGATCAATAAATGTTATAAAGTAGTCAGTTGGGGCTGGGACTTCTGGTCAAGAAAAGTCACACAACTCTGAGTCATTTGTAAATTGTTAGATTACAAGCTGTCCCCCGGAGGTGTTGATGTGTACTTTGAGTCAGACTGGAATTAAAGTAGCTAAACAGGTTACAGTCACAAAAAGCAAAGGAATTTAGCTTGTGTAAGTAGGCTGCACTGTGCAGAATGCGGACGTCATGCTTTATAAATGGGGGTTGATTATAGGTTCTGCTGCGTTGTTGGCAAATAACCTTTGTTTAAGTCGTTAGTCATACAGTGGATGATGTTAGACCTTACCTGCAAGGAGGACAATAAGTAGGTGTGTCTTCAGCCACATTGCATATGTAACACCAAAACCAGGTTTCTTCACTCTGTAAAATAATTCACACTCCTGAAATTTTCATTGTTGACAAAAGTGAAATAATTGTACAAAAATCTCTGAAACTTATGAGCTCCTTTGTATCACTTCTCACTACTATAAACAATGAATTGGATCAAATCTCTGACAGGCTTATCTTTCATTATCATCATTCGGTCTATGTTTGTCGCACAAACAATAACATATCAGATGCATGACTAAAGTTAAGGTTGAAAGTCTTATGTAACACAACAAACACAGGAATGGTGAATGTCCACTGGTGTGACAGATCAATGATCTGTATCACTGAATTCATCTCCTGATCATTTAACATTGAATACTTTAAAGAGATCACCTGGAAATCAGGCTATTTCATGTTTAAACATATTTGTTGCTGTTAGGCCTCAATCAAAAACCTGTTGGACAATCTGGAGCATACAAACGGCTGTTTTTGCCCCCTTTCATGTGGGCTCTTGGTTCAAACCAGAAAAAAAAGAACAATGGCAGGCTTTCCTTCTCACTGATATTTGTAATTTTTGAGAGGGCACTAACATTAGCCCACTTGGTTTCTTCTCGTCTGTCTCTTTTCCACCATATTTCTAAGAAACAAGGACTAAACTGTAGGTATTCAGTAAGTTTTGCTACTTGTGTAACATTTTATCTGGAGAGACCAGGAGACTGTGGTAAATGAACCACAGCAAATTGCAAATGTTGCCAAAGTTGCATCCACATAAAAACACATAAACACAAGTCAGATTCTGTACACCCCTGCTAGAATAAAAGGGCATGAAAAGGGTTCTCTATAACCTTTTAAAATTGATTAATCATTGACCTAAATATGATTTCAGAAGGATTGTGAAAAATACCAGTTTATGACTTATTTAAATATATAAAAACACCTTACCTAACCTTAAAAATCTGTGTTATAACAGAAATGAACAGATTAAAAAATACATTTTATTGTGAGTATCAAAGTGAAAAATAAAATAATCTTATTGATTTCATGTAATGTTATGTAAATCCCTTTATTGTCACTAGGGTTGTCAAAAGTATCGATACTCAAAAAAGTATCGATGCAGAAAAGTTTGTATCGGATACAATGGCTACATTTTTCAAAGGTAGCTCCCCGATACACACTGCCACAGTGGCACATAAACGATCATTCATCTTATGCACAGATTAGAGAAAATGCACTTTCTGAACATACCTGTGATTGAATAATTCTGTGACGACTTGCTCGGTTCCAGACTTTTTTCTGTAACAGGTGCAGCTGCTGAGATTTATTTTTGTTTTTTAACTGGTTTGGCTAGTGTCATTGTTATGTGTGTAAAGCATAGCCAAGGGCAGGAACACTTCATTATAATTTTGTAAGTTTTTTTTATCAATCTTGCTTGATATTGTGCACAGCATACAACCTCAAAATATTGTTTATTGTATTTATTAATCTATTTATTGTATTTTGTTTATTAATGAAATAATTTCTGTTAAATTTTGGAGTTTTTGTTTTTATCGTTGTGGTATCGAAAATGACATCGAGTATCGAATATTTACTTAGTATCGGTATTGAGTTGAAAAGTTTAGTATCGTCACAACCCTAATTGTCACACAATGGGGAAATTTCCCTCTGCTTTTAACCCATCCCCTTGGGAAGCAGTGGGCTGCCATTATGAGGTTCCCTGGGAGCAGTGTGGGGTTAAGGGTCTTGCTCAGAGACCCTGAGTAGAGGCTGTCCGGATACTTGCAACCAGCCATAATCTACTTTACACAGAAAGATCTCATAATTATTGGGTGACTCTTTAAACTTTATGCACTCCTTTAATCAAGGCCTTTTCTCATTAGATTTTTTATTATCTGTTAAAATTAATCTGCATCATTGCTCCTTCTCAATTTGCCATGTTTAGTTTTATTTAACTTACATAAAATCTTGAGAGGTTTTATGAGATTTTCAGTCTGACATCTGAATTTTTCGGAATGAAATCTGTTGGTTCTTTTACTATATTCTGCTTTTATTTTTCTTCTATTTTATTATCGAATTCATGTAAAGCACTATGAATTGTCCATGTACTGAATTGTGCTATACAAATAAAATTGCCTTGCCTTGCCTTGGTGTGTGGTGTGCTTACCGCTGTACACATGAACATGAACTGATTTCATCTGGTAATTTCAGATATCCATGATTTAAGGTCAGTGTGGTTCCCTACGCCCTTCCTAGCAGGCAGATCAATCTTAACGTAGCAGGATTATCTTAATTGTCATCATATATATAATAAACGGGGCCATACACTCTACAGGTTTTCTAAGGGATTAAGATTGGTTTGTACCTACACTTGAATTGCTTCAATTGTCTTGACCAAATCCCTCCAACTACAAAATACCAAAACACAACATTTAGCTTCAATCCCTACATTTTACAGATGGTGAGGTTTTTCTGGACCTCCACCTGTTTTCTCCTGAATGAAAAAGAAGCAATTTTGATCCAACTATTCAATATAATTTCAATCAGACCTTCAAAAGTCAAAATTCATGGAATTTATCACAATGTGCATTTGCAAACTAAAATCTGTCTATTTTATCTTGTTTGCTTTTCAGTAATGCCTTCTTCCTATCTGGTGATCATTTAGAGTAAAAGATTTCTATCTCTGAGGCACAGAAGTCTTCTCTATCCTCTAGGAAGGCTAAAAATACAGAGCATTAAAATATCCAAGAGAAACTGCTTTGATATAAAAAGTCTTAAAAGCTTTATTAATACACTAAGTTTAATACATATTGGCTCTTCAGTACAGTATTTAGATTTGTGTCGGAACTACAGAAGGAAAACATTTCTGAAGCTGCCTGCATGCCAGTGATGAAAAGCAAACAGAGGTTATTGTGTTATACTGTGTTGAAGTTTCCATTGCAGTGTTAATATCCTGAAACCAGAGGTTTGTAAAGAAATCATGCAATATGATACCTCCATTTGGTGTCTAAGTTTAACTGCAAACAATCAAGGAGAAACTGCCTTCCTCTAAAAAGAATAAAAACTTATACTATGGAAACTGATTCCACAAATAAAAGGGTGAACAAAATATACTGGAATTAAGATGCAGATTATTCCTTTTCAGAAGATAGAATTATCACAATAAACCTTTATTTAGACCCAGTGAACCATTTTAGATTGCAATTACTGATGGTTTGGAGAGAAATACAAAATAAAACGTTTGTTGATCTGGTATGATCACATGCATTTGTTAAAGTATGCATTTGGTAAAGTCATCAAGTAACAACAAAAGAAGACAATTTAGAAGATGACGTTACAAAGTCAATTTATATGATTAGAAATACATAAAATGCGTAATTCAGACATACCTCTCAATTGATTTTTTTGCTTTGTTTTTTAAAATGAGCTGGTTCTATTCAAAAAAGGTCACCACACCACCACCAGAACTTTTACCTGACTGAAGGAGCCAATTTGTAAGAGACCGATGGAGCTCCCATAACTTCTTCATTTCCATAGAGCATAACTTCCCACAGCAGAATCCAGAAGTTAAACCACAAACCTAACCACGAACATTTTCTTGGCTTAAACAAATCTGAATCCAGCTACCGGCAGTGTTTTCTTTACTGTGATTTTTCTCAGGCAGAATCCAGACACTCCCTCCAAACGTCAGCCCTTTCAAGTGGACGTCAGCTGCATTCGCCTGAGCTTCAACATGTGTCACTCAACAATGGAGCAAGTTTTAATGGGAGCTTTCTTTTTTTGTCTACCAGAGCGTACGCTTCCGATTGTTCTCTCTGTCAACCCAAAAAAGAAAACATATGCATTGTACACCAACAGGTTTCCAGAAAGGCTTTTTGGAAGGTAAGAGATCTGTGTTTCTATTTCTGTTTGGTATTTAAGGAGTGCCTCAGGGTGTGTCCTTAGCTGCTCAATGTTCTGTTTGATAGGCATAAAACAAAAAGAGTTTCCATGGCTACAGACACTACGGACCTCAAAGCAAGATATTTGATGCTGTCAGAATTTCGTGAGGCACCACTGTGTCTGCGTCGGTCATGTTATTAAGAGGTAAAAAAACACTGTTGGAAATTATCACCTGTATGGATTGTTGTGACTTAAAGAGCTGTATTTAGACTGGCTTACAGGTTAACAAACAAGCGCATCACAGAGAGGCTTTGGGAGTTTGGGTGAGGGTAAAGGGTGTGTTACAGGGGAGGTTAAAATGTTGATGCTTAATTTGGGGCATCTATCCATCAATTTCTTGTCATTTTTATCCCTGCTGGTGCTGGTGCCTATCTCCATCTGTCAACGGGCAAGAGGCGGGGTACACCCTGGACAGGTCACCAGTCTATCGCAGAGCAACACAGAGACACACAACCATTCACACCTAAGGAGAATTTAGAGAAGCCAATTAACCTTACAATCATGTTTTTAGGCTGTGGGAGGAAGCTGGAGTACCCGGAGAGAACCCACACTCTTCAGTATGTGTCACTCAACAATGGAGCAAGTATTAATAGAAGCTTTCTTTTTTGTGTACCAGAGTGTATCCTGCTGATTGTTCTCTCTCTCAGCCTATAAGGGAGAACTTACAAACCCCCAGGCTGTGAATTGAACCTGGAACCTTCTTGCTTCAACGCAGCAATGCTACCCACTGCTTCACTGTGCAGCCCAATTTGGGGGGACATAAAAAGTAAATGAAACAAATGTTCTATTTCAAGATACCCAATGAGTTAGACTGATTTATAATGGAAAAGCTTAGCCGTGAAGTCATGTATTCACTGAATCATCAGCTGTGGAGGTCAGGTGATCATATTAAAAAGGAGTTCCTGACAAACTTACTCTCCTTATTCTCCCATTGGCTGGTCTTAGAGATAGGGTGGCAAGGTTAATAATTGGAGGCAAGCTCAGAGGTGATGCCTAACAACCCACCCTGACAGAACAAGAGGAACAAATGTCACTCCTGTCCTTCGATAAGATGCAGTGTCGCAGGGCAGAGGCGTATTTGGGTCCTCCTGTTAAACCTGCTACACTCATGATCCCTGATCAGTGTAAGTGGCAGATTATAAATGGACTGATGGACACAACACCAGAAACACGTCTAGGTGGAACAAGATCTGAAATGATTCATGATTAAGGAAAACACTTAAACATGTCCTTTTAATTATAACCATGATCGTTGAGACATTTGTATTCTATATATTAAACTTGATGCATATTGAGCTTCATAAATCAATTCAGATGAACTGTGCTGTTTCCTCCTGCATTACCCCTTTTCTCCACCAGAGGTCCCAAAGTTCCTTTTAAGAAACTTACCTGCTCATAATTTCCTTCAACTTCTTGTGGTTTTTAGTCTGTGCTTTGGCATTCAACATAGCCCTGATATTTTTTTTTTATTTTCTTTGAAGTCCTAATTCTCAGGCCACTGGTTTATTTTAATCCTGACTTTTATTTGTAGGACAACCTGTCAGCATGCAGTAATACCTTTAAGCTGATGTTTTGTGCCGCTCTTCAAAGCCCCATCTGTCTCCCTGTTTTTATGGGTATTTTAGATCTTTTATTTTATTTCTAAACAGCCCGACCTTATAAGTATGAATAGTTTAATGCAAAATATAGGGCTTTGTAAATTTGGTCAGAGGGATAATATTGGTGGTAGAGTGGATGTGATTCCCTGACGCAATTTAGGAAAAGATTTTGAGTTTTCAGTAATAATACAGAAGCTCTTTACAGGTACATCAATTCTACTTGCAGTCCAAACTATGAGTATTAGGTTAATTGATCACTCTTAAAGTCCCCTCAGGGTACAAGGCTGTGGGTGCATGGTACTTTGTCTCTTTGTTACCCTAATGGACCAGGTTTCTAAAGTCAGCATTTAATTTTAAGAGCGTAACTAGGAAAAAAAGAAATTAACATGATTGGGCAGAAATAAGTATGACACTCACATATGTAAGAGATTTATTTGTAAAGATGTTGAGTAGGATAAGGGTATATTATCCTTTTTGTATAGGTTCCCATTTTACTGATTTTATACATGATGTAGGCTTGCAAAGAGCAAACTATGCAAAAGTCATCATAAGTTCATCCTTTTTGGAGCAATGTGGCCCTGACACATGTAGGCAACCACCTTCTTCCTAATCAGAATCAGAAATACTTTAATAATCCCAGAGGGAAATTGCTTTAAATGATTTGATTTAAATGATATGCCTGAAATCCCAAGAAAAGACACATAAATACCAAAAAGATCATATTGCGTCATGCCAAATAAAGCACTACAATGAATAAAAAAATAGGGTTGAATAATCTTGGTTAAATATTTTTTTCCCTCTTTTGACAATAATTGGCAAATTACACTTGAACACAAAGCCAGCAGCAGATCCTGGGAGAATATATTTAAAACAGCCTTAAAGTAAAAAAATCTCCTTTTTCTTTTTTTTTTCTTTTTTTTTACAATAATATGCACAATCCTTACAAGAAATCTTTGAAAATAAATATCCAGAACCATGTGTATCTCTGATTTAAGTTTACAAAAGTGCTAATTAGGCTGTTTCTAGAGCTGACAAATTCATAAAAATCATAAAAATCTTTGCTTCTATTAATATCACATCACAGTGAGATCAGCGGCTACCCGCCTGGGGAAGGACCAATGTTTATCTTGCCAAATAATCAACAGGACAGATGCATGTACAAAAACTTTTTTCTTAACATCAGATTTCATTCCCTCTGAGTGATTGTACTAAAAGTAAACAGTTTTCTTTTTTTTTAAGGATTTTTTTTATTATTTCATGTATAATTTTTACTAAGAATGCCATTATATGATGTTTTCTTTATTTATTTGCAGCAACAGCTGATCTCAACATCTTGAATGCAAAAGACATTGATTTTCAGAACAAGCGTTCAACAAACAGTAATAGTGTAGGTTAACAGCATATACAGTCTTATTGGAAGATCTTTTTTTTAAGTCTTTTTAACAAAACTTTATACATACAAACTCCAGTAAATGATGTTGAACAGTAGATAGGCCATAGGAAAGACGACTCTGAGCACGAGTCGATCATACAGCTGTTGGGTTCTGGATGAAGCTTTTCTTCCAGGTTGTGTATTTAAGGGGTATTCCCTGCGACGCAGACGGGTTCCCTCTGTGGGTGCAGAAGCGGTGAGTTTCGAGACTGGGTGTTTCTGTGTTGGGGCGCATACCCTGGAAAGAAGCTGTGGTCACTGTCGTTGATTGGCGTGGAAAACACCCGCCGAAGGCCACAAGCGGCCTGCGGCATCGAAGGTCTGGGATCTACAGGTACAGAAGAACAGAGCAGAAAAAATGTATAAAACAATGAAACCCCTCTAAACAAGCAGAAAATATTAAGAATAAACCAAGAGGGAACACATAACCTTGGTACTTTCAGTTTCATCTCCACCGTGGTGAAATAGTTGACAGCAGCGTACTCAATGACGGACAAAACACAAACAGGGAAGCTTGCCCACGCTAGACGTTCCAGTTTGGACGAAGACAATTTGTGGTATAGAGGCGTGCATACACCAGTGATGATGGTGGACATGGAATAGTCCTGGTCGCATGCCCGCACAGCACACATCAAAACACACAATTTGGACAGACACACTTATCCAAAAGACAGAAAATATTCATTGCTTACTCATACAATATCCTGCAGAAATGTTAAGATTGGTTGCAAAAATCCTTTGTTAGAAAACATTTTGTTTCATCCCCATCCCTCCTAAGCAGCATTACTAACTATTGTTCAAAGAGATCCCCACCACCACCACACTTAGGTGGAGGGATCTTAGTTCCATTTAGTTTTGCTCCAAATGTTGACTCTAACAGCTGAGCCCTGCAGATGAAATCATAATTTTCTATCCCACCTTTATTTTTTACTTTTTTTTTCAATTTTTCATCCAATTTGTAAACAATAGCCTAGTTCTATTTTCTGGGATGGCAGAATTGGTACACAGGCTGTCCGTCAGCTTCAGGAGCCACCAGCTATGCAGATTCATCTGATGTTATCTTGATATAGTAGGTATTAGAGCTAATGTCCTCTGCACTCCGTAGTCCTCTGACCTCTGATAATGAGGCAATTTATTCCCTTCTTATTTTGATGTTCTTAAATGCTTTATGAATAGATGAAATAAAATTTACAACAATGACTTTTGTTTTTCTTTCATCATTTCTTTTTTTCCATTTAAATACTTATTTCAGACTTGCCGAAATAAAGGAAAAAGGCTGGTGACACAAAGCTCCACATTCCATATCCTAACCTTGTACCTCCTCCTAGGAAACTGAAAAGGGGATAGAAAAGCCCCGTTTATCTAACTTCCGCCAATTAGGCAATACAAATTAGCGATTATATTTGTTAAACATGTCATTATTTTCAGTTTATATCTCCCTCTGAGTGATATTTGACGTTGGAACAGAATTTTCCTTTTGTTCTTTTGCATTAAGCTGTTAATTTATTTTCTCATTACCCAGTGAGACACGGCGAATGCGGCTCTTCTGTCAATCCAGAAAGACAATCATGACAGCATCACCATCAGCATGGTAGGAAAGTAAGTCTGAAGCGTACGAAGAAGAAGATGCCTCCCAGGATGAAGTTTATGTAGAGTCCATTGTACCAACCTGAAATAAGGCAGAAAAATAGTAAAAGTAACTGTAAGGAAAAAGAAAACATGATTAACATAAATCCTGGAAAACAAAATATTTAAATAATCTTTGAGGTTCAATGGTTCATTTTCTACTTTAGAGACTTGGCTATGAACTTTCCCTTTTGATCTAGTCTTGTAGATGTGTTGGTTTTACTTTATCAAGCAGCATACTGTAGTTTTCTGCCAGATGTCATTCCGAACTTTTCCCTCAATTTGCTACTTTCTTCTGTTGTTCTCCAATCAAGCAGTTATTTTCTAGTTTCAAACTTCTTAATATAAGCGCTTACACCTGAACCAATATTTCGATATTCTGCCATGATTATTTGTTTTGAGTGATAACCGCAGAGGTCAATCCCAAAAGTATTAGTATTTTATTCCTCATGTAAAAGTATAAATCCCAGTTTAAAAAACATTTTTTGTAGAGTATCAACTTGCTTTTTGCTTATGAAAAAATGTAAAAAGTACAATTTTAAAACACTTAAAGTATGAACATAAAAGTAGTGCAGGAAAACATGTTCTCACATATGCATTAATCTTTATACTGGTTACTAAACTACCCAATTAAAGGAACTTTTCTGGACCACTTCTATACTTAATTTTCTTGAATTTTATAACTACTGGTAACAGTGTAAATTTAACTTTGCATTATTCGAAAAATTATTTATTTCACCAATAAGTCCAACCATAATGGAATTGTCTGATGAAACAAATGATTTTTAAGTTTTTTGTTGTTTTTTATATCAAAAGGCGATAATGAAAATGAGCTTAAATGAAACAAAGATACTTGGCCCAATTTTAAACTGTAAGGAGTAGAAAGTAGAGATAATTGCATTAAATGTAAGGGAATGAAAATGGAAGGAATAGCGAAAAAGTTGTCCAAAAAAAAATAATCACCCAGTAAATTTTTTTTAAATTTTATTTTATTCTAAAAATGTATTTTTAATTGAAACATTTATCTTATTCTATTTTTAGGTGTTTATATTGTGTATTTTAATACTTAGCTTTTTATCTTATGTTTCTTAACTGTGATTCCTGTACAGCACCTTGGTCCAACCCGTTGTTTTAAAATCTGCTTTATAAATAAAGTTTGAGTTGAGTTGAGTTGAGTTAAAAGTATAGATAGCCAAAATTTATACTTAAGTAAGGTAATGACGATATTGGTACTTTGTTACTTGACACCTCTGGATACCTGTAAAGCTATGAAAAGCTTTTAATTGTCACTATCTACCAATGATATGTTTGTTTTGGTTGTTTCTTATGTGACAAAAGCTAAGCAACTTCGGCTTTATCTCCACCAATTGTATGCATTCTGCTTTTTAAGCCAGTAGATTGTAATTTAACTGTATTTTTTTCCTAGATGAACTCTGTATAATAGCAATGGTTTAGAACTTCTTTACTTTTCTAAATTTATCTCAAACATAGAAAGAATCGCCAGACCAGTGTTTCACATTTCAGGGCAAAATTATCTTTCTTCTCATTAGGCCACCACGATTACAGCAAGCTGCTCATACCATACCAATCTCTGCTGAAGTTTCTGTTTTAATTTAAAAGGAGTGTACCTTTCCATTATTACAGCACACATGCTCCAAAATATGCTTAAGTTAACATCTTAAATTAATCACCAGTTGACTGTGGTTCTATATGCTTGTTCAGGTGGAACCAGCATAAAAGATAGAAACTGAACCTGTAAGCATTTATATGTAGGAGTTTTGCTCATTTCTTGATAATTAATATACTAACATTGTTACAGATTTGTTGTGATTTCGCACTAAATAAAAAAACTAATTTAAAAGAAATCAGCAATAGATATTTACCTGAATATTCTTTCAGCAAAAGTCTGATAAATAAACCTTTCATTCTCTAAACATGCCAGCAACTGATCTCCCTTTTCCGCTGTTCAGAAATTATTGATTCAAAATAATAATCTGAGCTCTGCTTGCCATCCGTTTTTGGTTTTTGCGTAACATAACACAACGTTGAAACTCAAACTACTATTTTAAAAAGATTTATGAAAGAAAATATAATGCAATTACAGCATTTTTACTTGTTTTATTAGAAAAGGGGCAGGTCAAGAGCTCTCTGGTTGTCTCTGAAGTGGACACAGCACAGAGAGCCCCAGCCTCCCATACCAGTGCTGCTGTAGAAGGCAAGCCCAAAGGAAGGCTGAAGTCTTGTCAAAACTGAGAGAGCACAATCTCATCAGTCCTTAATGAATCGTTCCCGTTCTTCCAGTAGAGCATTAGGTCGTTCTCATTGTAAGCATCTTAAAGAGAGGAAAGAAGGAACAGTGGTAGTTTTGCTTCTCTTACAAAAATCATGGATGTGTTCTCAGAGGAAGGACAGTTTTTTTATTTTCTTTTTCAGTCCAGTGTCTGTCTTTCCTCTAAGATCATGCTCCATGTTATAAATATATAACAGAGTAAGAGAAACAGAACTGAAAACACAAAACAACACCCAGAAAAGTTCAAATAAACAATCCTTGATTGCTAAAACTGAAATATGGCATTACAGTTTGTTTTTTTCAAGAAATAAGTGTATTTCCATTGATTTGAGCACACACATAAGACACTTTGCCAATAGAATAAGATGATATATGCATAAAGTCTAATTCTCTTATTTTAAGGGCAAAAATTTTACAAAGTTCATTGGCAGATCATTTTGTTAACCTGTTCAACTTAAGGGGAAGTCTAGGAGGATTTTAACTTATTGCAGTTATTGGCCATTAGCCCACATCAGGTTGGCTAGAAGCCAATCCAGTCAAAAAAGGTCTATTAAACCCTAGATCTAAAAGACAATCATCTACAGTGCCGCTATTCAAGTATTCATACTCACTGAGTTTTTTCTAACCTTTTATCAGTATCAGTTTTTAAGCAAGCAAGACTTCAAACGGATTTCATGAAATTTACTGCCATAAAGCCGCCAATACGGAATATTACAGCGATATTGGCGAAGTGGTATGGCGTATCCAAAAGCTTTGCTTAAGCTGTTATGAAGCTCTTTAGGTGGAAGTCTCAACTGAGGAAACTAATTGCTCGCTCCTACATCCACCTATGACACAGCCAATCACCGCTTTTGAACCACACTCACCACGAAAGCCAATCAGCATCCAAAGTTCATATTAAAAGGTCTCAGATCCGCGAATCTCTTCCTGCTCCTAGTGCGAGGTGGGCAGCAAAAAGCCTGTCTGACTTCGCCATTCAGATGACTTGTTTCTTCCAACCTGGGTCCCGCGCAGAAGGCCTGCCATGTTGAGCCTGGTTCTACCAGGAGGTTTCTTCCCAACAGGGAGTTTTTCCTCTCCACTGTCACTTCCATGCTTGCTCATCATGGTCAGGTTCTCTCAACCTGTGTTACTCCAAACTGGACTTCCATCTTTCCAGGTCCTGAGGTGTGTAGCTGTAGTGTCGCAGCTCTCGCTTTAGGTCCCACGCTGGATCTCCCCGCTGTCAGCTCAGCAGACCTCCTCTCTAACCAGCAGTCTATGCAGACTTCTACCCAACTTCATGCTCCACTCTCCACCAGCAATTTCTGGGGCCTAGGGAAATGGCTCAGCGTATTCTCTTGCTCCTGTTCACTTATGCATATCTATCAAAATTAAGCGGCGCTATGTTTCCTGCCACGAGGTCTGAGCGCCAAAACAAAGTAATCAAGTAAATTGTGTATCTACCAAATTTCTACTCCACTCTTCATGGTAGTTTTTCAGATTGAAATGTCATTAACAGACTTTATACATCTGTTGGCTGGTATGCTTTCCCTGAGCTATGGTCAGTCCGTCGCATGCATATGAATGGCTCCTTTTATTTTTCTAATTCTGACCAGCTTTCCATGTCCTATTATCTAACATAAGTTTCCCTAATGCTGCTAGGTTGTTATGTTACCATAGAGATGTTGTGGTCCCTGCAGGGGAATCTCAGTTTTCCAGCAACCATAACATTTTGCATGTCAGAAAAAAAAGCTTAGCTTCAGATCAAAGCTTTGCATATTGATTTATGTTCTAACCAAGGTTTTAAACTTCTCAGTGTTTAGTCTTCGTGGTGCTATTTGTCCACTATTGTTTGCCAACAAACCTTAATAGAGGTCTGTTGGATTGAGGGGTTTCAGAGTAAAGGAGGTTGATGTGATGGAATATCTTTAAAAAAAAAAACTATTATTCCATTCATGCTTTTGGTTCCACTTCAAAGTTATGCAATATCTTTGTTGGTCTTTAAGATAAAGTCAGTAAATTAAAGAGAAAGTTGGATGTAACTTAACAGAATATGAAGAGTTTGGGTAGGGATCTGCATACACAGAAACTATACAAACTGATTCAACGTTAAAGACTTTTTTTTTTAGATAACAGTAATATTTCAAGTTTTGTTAGTTATCGATAGTGGTTTGCTGTCAAATACAATGAATTAACAGGAAATTCTCTTGTATACATCTTTAAATAGAAACCTACTGGCTGTAGAATGATTTTTTTTTTTTATCAACAAAACAAGCTCTGGCATTAGTTTGGTTAATACAGTGGAACTATAAAATGTCACATGAACAGAATCAGATCTCAGAGGAGTTGATTTGGAGGAACTGTTTCCTAGACCTCTGTTTGATACTCACAGCTCTCCAGCTCCAGAGAGCAGTTCTGTGTGTCCAGAGGGAAACTACTGAAGTCCATCGAGCACAGAGCAGTCACAGTGATCCTAAAACACAACTTAAAGTTATATGAACACTCATGTCATTCAAATCATTCAGTCTTTAGTAGAATGCTCATCCAGAAGCAAACAATTAAACTGTGTGTGGTATTATGGGGGCCTGTTCCAATGACACAGATTGGGACTGCAGAGAGAGGAAGCAAGATTGTTGACATCTGCAGATAACGCTGATCTTACAAATCCTGTTAGAGCTAATTTTCCACCTTCTTTTACTCTGCTTACTACTTCTATCTTTTTTTTTATACTACATCTTTCTGACAATAGCTGCTTATCTCTAGTACCCAATTATCTGAGACATACCAGTTAACATGTCTCAGTAAGTATTATAAGAGGAATTCCTGTTTTGATGATAATATTTTTTGCAAAGCCAAACAGCGCTTTAGCCATCTTTAGTAGCCATGTACAGATAAAACACTTTTGAGGTTTCTCTACGTATGCGTATAGTGAGAAAAATTAACTCTCCATTTTCCTGAATAAAAAATGTGACTTTGACAAATACGAGAAGGCTAATCTTTTCTCCAACCCAATATCTGTCCCCCAATCGCAACATAAAATACGAATATCATTAGTTTATCAAACAATTGAAGTGTATGAAATAAAAACCCTTCCACACCTTTTGGCCAGACTGTTCTTCACTTGCTCTTGCTCCAACAACTTTTAATTTCAGACTAAGAGGATTTGGTCAAACATAAAAAGGTGTTTTCAAATGATTTCATGGGGAAAAAGGAGTATAAGAAATGTTATCTTATATGAAAATTCCCTTTCTTATGATTAAATCCAATCAACTACGGTATATATGTCTCTGCTTTCATTGGTCACACCAGGTCTGAATATATTACCTGACCTGTAGAATAAACAGATGACTTAAGTAGAACCTGTTGGACAACAGGAAGTAGACTAAAATATATAAAAAATATATATATATATACATCCTACTGCAGTTTTTTCAAGAATTAAAGTTTACTAAAAATTTTGGGACTCCAGTGAATGACAATCAGATCCATTATCCACGAATGAAAAAAACCCATTAAACAGTAATCCAAGATTGCCTCAGTTATTCACCAGAAGGACACAAAAGAACCCAGAACAACATATAAAGCAGTGCAGGCCTCACTTGCATCAAAAGGTCATATTTCAACTGTTAAAGCCAGGTTGGTAAGATCGGTACAGGGAGTGGCAGCTTGACCTCTGTCTGGCTGCCTAGGCCAGCTATGGATACAGTGGCTTGTCAACATCGACGTGTGTGTAAATAGGGAATTAATGAATGTAGAAATGCTCTGGAGTCAACAGATTTCATTAAAGCATCATACAAGTATGGACCATTTCCCTTTTTTTAACCTTCATATGGTGAAAATGTCCTTATTCTGCCCTTTCTCCCCTTTTTGGTTCTGTTCTACTTTTTGAGCTTTCAGATAGACTTTAATTTATGTCATTCTGTGTTTTCTGGGTCATTGGTTTCACCTCCATTTTCTTTCATTCTCTAATAGTTTTGTAGTTATATTTAAACAGTGTTGTATTTGTTTTAGTTACTTCTGTTGGCCCTTGTGCTAGTCTCTTTTTCGCCAACTCCCTTCTAGTTGCTTCTATCAACACCTGCTCCCAATCATCTAATTAGCCCATTCTTTTTTTCTCCCATATATACATCCTCCTGTGCAGTTCCTCATTGCTGGATTCTCTTCATTAATTAACACATTCGTTCCTTTGATTTATTCCAACAATGAAATGTATTACAAAGCCTTCAGAAAACATTGTGCATAAAAGATTTCAACTTTTGTCTGATAATGTATCACCTTAATTTATGACAAAATACTCAATTACCACGACACTTTAACTCGAATGTTGATGTAAAATACAGATGACAAGCTGACTTAACGGGGCTTATTGAAAAGTTTCCAGCATCAGCTTGTGAAAACATAACTGCATGGTTTATTATTAGATTTTTTTAACAGATCAGATAAAATAATTTTTTTTCTCTAAATAAATTCAATTTTGTCTTTGTCAGTATTTTTTTGTTTGTTTAATAGCCAAGCCAAGTGTTTCAAAAAGTAGGTGGAAATAAGCAGAAGTTCAAAAATATTTTTAGTAGTTGGTATATTAAAGGTTTAAAAAACAAATTTCCATCCCTGTTCCCCTGTAAAAAGGAGATCTAGCATGAGACATGCTGCAGCTTTTTACCCATTAGAGTTAATAATCAATTACAAGCACCAACAGGATGAAGATGTAAGTCAGCATAATCAGTTCTTATCTATATAATGAGCTAAAGGTTGCTATCAGAGGGACTTCTAAAAGGCTTCTTTTTTTTTTTTTTTTTTTTTACCTCACACTGTAGAGAATATTTCCATCTGGGAAAACCCTCAGCATAATATTCTCCATAGTTGTATCATGGATAAATGAACGCTTGGAATGGACAAAGAACACGTCTGGGACCCAAATTTTCTTGACAAGTCGTGCATCGAAGGTTCGACTTTTGTTGCTGCTGGAGGGAAAAGCCAGCCGATCGTCCTGCCAGTAATGCCTCAGATAGAGGGTCATGGTGAAATCCTGCAGAAAAGTTAAAAGGGAAAAAAATCAGCACGTAAGCTGAGCGCTTCATCTTGGTTAACTGCAGGAATCACAGAGGTGCATACCATGTTTACTTCAGATATACTGTCAATGCTCTCCACCTGGACATCTATTCCAACTGGAAGAGCGGAACCTATAACAATATGGAAATAAGAAAGAAGAAGAAAAACACTTCAAGAAATATAGAGAGCTGATATTCTTTAAATTATCTGTCGCTGTACCTTTCGCTGCATTATCCTCTAGTGGGAAAATTACTCACAATAAGTCCTAAAACAGACAAACATACCTAACACAAGAAAGCTCAGTACCTACATAGTCCTTAATGAAAAAATGAAAACAAAAAGTGCTTTGAAGATATTTTAGTTTTCTCTTGTTTGAAAAACCTTTAGCAGAAGGACGTAATGGATTTCTTAAAATTTGTTTTTTTTTAATGCTGGCAGAACTTCATGACTTCTGCCAGATGGAAACAACTGAAGCACTGAAAACAGAGGATGAGAAATATGCATGAATCGGCTTACTGGCCTTACTGATCTGGCTCATTTCTATTAAATAAAGGCTATTGTACCAATGTGTTATAATAATGGAGATCTTTAGGGTATTTTTAAAGGGTTACTTAATGGCATTAAGGCTTATTATTTTCACTGTAAAGGGAAAATACTATGCAAACCATTTTTTTAGGCCTTTAAATGCATTCTATGTATGTAGTTATGTTATGTAGTTAGGAGTTGCTAGGAATGCTAAAGAAAAAAAAATCTCTCCAGGTGCTGTGCAAGTATAATTTCACAATATGGGGCACAATCTGTTCAGTTTTCTCTACTCCCATTACATTTTTGGACAATATTGTCCCATTTTTTGCTGCAATAATAAAATGGCAATAACACAAAATTTTGACACATTTGTTTAAAGGACTGGCTCTGCAGGTTTGTCCTCTTGCTCTGTGTTAGACCCTGCCTTGAATATATGTAAAGATGACTGGACAAGCCTTTTGTTGTTGATATCTTTTGTTTAGATTTGGGAATAAAACGTTTCTTTGCTGCCAGATAATCAGATCTCTGGTGTCAAAATGCAAAAATAGCCAAACAGGGTGGAGAGGAGTTGCACTATGTGGAACCCAGATGAATGGTTAAAATGTGAATAGGAAAGATTTAAAAGTGTGATATATATTCACCTTAAATGAGAGTCTTTTTGAATTTCTTCAAGAATAATTTGCAGGAAATTTGGAACATCTTGGTATTTAAAGATTTACCCAGATATTTAAGTTGAGTTACCTACTTCACCTTCTGACATTTTCTATTTGAATACATTTTGATCCTGTAGCATGTAATAGGCCAAGTGTAGAAAGAATTGACTTACTCAACATTTAACTGAGAAGCTCTGGGAACCAGATTGTTAAATTATGGAGTCTTTGTGTAATAAGTATATTTTTGCTAATCATTTATTCCAACATGCCATAACTCCAGTAAAATAAAAAGTATACATAACTAAATGTTGTATGCAGGTTAAGGAAGGACTAAAATAACAAAAAAAGTTATTACATTTCTTAGAGATACGTTAAATGCATAATCTCCAAGGATCATGCCATTGATTTGTAATTTATTTATTAACTTTATGGTACCATTCTGCATCACTACCTTAATTTATTCAATCAGTTAGCCTCCTGCTTCACAATTAGTTTGCAGGATTGTTGTCGGAAAATTTTTATCTTTCTTATATTATGTATTAATTTATCCTATTTACTCACTATAAAAGTTTTCCTCCAGTCTGTGTTTCACCTCCAAGGCCACACCATTTCTCTGCAGGCTGGTGTTTGTAGACCAGACATTGCTTCTTCCACATAACAAATCAGGTTTAACTTTCTTCAAGGTTTATTCATAACATGTTACTGCTTAGTCCAAAGCCGTGTTAATGTAGCTGTTATGACTCTGATCTGCTTTCAATTGTTGTAAGCAGCAGGGGGGGATCGAACCCTGCCCAGATCCAGATCAGAACAGAG
>JAGKQL010003661.1:0-20133 GCA_018398635.1 Cyprinodon brontotheroides | reverse complement strand
GAAGAACTGTATTTGTACGTTTTCATAGAAAAGAGTTTTTTTTTTTTTATTCTTTTGGTATTGAAAAGATTCCCCCTGTAACTCAGAGAGTATTATGTGCAGAAATAGAGGTCGCATAGGGTATCAGAAATCTCAATTTATGAGTGCACGGTTGACACAATATTCAAAGCTCAAAGCGTCCTCATTAGAGTTTGAGGTCTTTGAATTTTCACACACTTCCTGCTTCTTTGGTTCACTTAAAAGGGCTATTTCTGTGTAACTGCTGACGTTTCTGTAAATGGTAGAGAAAATCAACCTTTATCTGATGAACTGGATGCAACATTTGATTGAGCCACTGTTTAATTGTTGCCTTAATTTAATAAATATTAGAATATTATAAATATGGGGGGGGGGCATCAAAAGAACATTATGATTTGGATATAAAATTAGTCAATGTAAAGTCAATGACTTGATTAATTTGGTAGAGTTTCCTTACTGAATATAGAAAACCTTTAACGATTCTGAATTGTCTTTGTTTGATCCTTTAAGATGACTTGTGTTGTTATTTGGCACTATACATATAAACTGAATTGAAGTTTTCAATTAAATTATATACTTTTAATAAAATTAAGACAGTAGTATAAGTATAAAATTAGTTTGACGGATGAGGATAAGGAGAAAGTTTGATCTAAACCCAAACTCAGGACTATGATGAAAGCGTTTATCACCATGTAGCCTTTAAACCAATAGGAAAACTGCATCAGCCACCCTACGATTGCAGCACTAAAACGTTTTCAGGACAGATTTTGCTCACTTTGAAGGCCTGATCCTGTGTAACTGCTTATGTTTCTGTAAATTGCAGAGAAAGTCAACCTTTATCTGAACTAACCGAGCTCACATGAATGTGTAAAAAGATGCTTAGTAACATTAAAATACCAACCCATTTGCCAAGTTTATAGTTTCTCTGCAAAAAACTTGACATTTATTTCTTAGCTGCTCTGCATTCTGTTCATTCTACTGACTGTGTTTTAATGTTCCTCATCCTAATTCCTGCATTGTTGGGCTTGTTCTTCTCTGTTGGATTCTGCTGTTCCTGTTGCACTTGTTCCTTCGTGGGTTTTCAGGTTATTCGTTTAATAAAGTCTCTAGCAGCCATTCAAAATGTCCCTTCCCAGTCAAATGCCAGCCGAATGGCAGCCTGCTCCCCTGCGACTCCCAGCCAAATCCCCTCCAACTTCCAGCCACTGACTCTCTCCCGGGCATGCATTTTTTTTTACTGCGACTCCACCCTTTCACTGAATTGCAGGGTCTGATCAGGAGATGAAGCTTCTCTTTAGATCTTAATGTACAAACATCATGACAGAAACAATGTTTTAGTGCAAAGATTGATGTATAAAAAGGAATTGTAGAGACCACTCAAGGAACAGCCAAGGGCCCAGCAAGGAAAGTGGGGACAATTTGAATGCCTACCACTGTATATGCCTTGGTCCTGTTGGCAACTCGCATTCATGAAAAAAACCCTTCATTGTCCACCTTTCTGAAGGAGTAACTGAACTCCTACTTTGCAAATAAACTCTAAATTGGGTCCTAAAGGTGCTTTCTTGATGTTGCTTCATTAACTCTGACATTCTACGTATGTCAAATATTTTACTGCTAAACAATACTATTTCGATATTAGACGCCAACGCCAAACATCCACGCTTTGGTATAATGGTGTTTGATTTATATTGCCGAATTTGGAACTGGGAAGTCGGAGCATTATATGCCCTATTTACGTTATCCCTTCTGAAATTTTATCTGTGTTTTATCTGAGCTTGGATCAGTTAATTATGCCAAGCTATAGTCTCTACTTACCTTATACATATATTACTCAAATTTTCACGTTTCCTCGTTTCCTATCAGCGGTCTATGATATTGCTGTGTTCTGAAGGCTTTACTATGCGCAAGCCAAAAAAAATGGCGGCGCCCATACTCATTCAGGAAATCTTGGCGTGCCTGGCCCAGTGTACCTCCTCGCTGCCTTCAATGACAGCTTTAGTCTCGGTAAAGATCCCAGATAGCGCCATGCTTCTTTCATGCCATTTATTGCCACAGGCCGTGAGCAATATACTCGTGCTGCCAGCAAGTAGTTATATTCGTTAATGTGCCGACATGCCGTGAAAATTCCCCGCATGAAATAAAGCGATTGCAATATGAGATCACTATCTGCTTACGTACTTTTGCCATTTGCATATCTGCCAAATTCAAATCGCGCCAGCCTCATTGCTTAATTAGTACATCGCTCAAAATATTAAAGGAAATACTTTAAAATCTATCAGGCAGACACACCTCGACTGATATATGGATTATGGGGGGGAGATGTGTTAGGAACAAAAGGTTGCCACATCATTTGTGGCACACTAGTCTATTTAGCTGAAATTTCATTGCAGCACCTCAAAATGGTATTCAGTCATGTTTGTATGGCCTCATAAAGCTCGCAGGTATGCATGCCTGACAACGAAGTATGTTTTGCATGAGATTTATGATGGCTTTCTTCCTTTCCTGGGTATTTCCTCTCTCTCAGATTTGAGCTAGGGCAATACTTATTTCCCGGACAGTCTCCCGAGTGCAACCTGGTGCAGTGGCTGGGATGGGATCAAAATATACGTCATCCCAAAGGTGTTTTATTGGATTTGTATCAGGAGGATGGGGGTCAATCACTGCGGGTCCAATTCCTTTATCCTCAGGTGAACTTCCTGCATACTCTACGCCACCAGAGGGAGGAGGAACCCAGGACCCACTGTACTAGCATAGGGACTCTGATTATAGGTGCAAGGATCTTCATCCTGATACCGGCCGGCAGTCAGGGTGCCGTTGTTTAGCCTGTATAGGTTCGTGCTTCCCTCCTTGGACATGCCTCCGCCCAGACCATCACTGACTCACCACTACTGCCGCCGGTGCTGAGCGATATGCCAGGCAGCATATAATGTTCTCGATGGCTTCCGCAGATTCTTTCACGCCTGTCACATGTGCTCAGGGTGAAATTCCCGTCATCAGTGTGCAGCACAGGGTGCCAGTGGCAGATTTCTGCTGATTTCCGGTGTTCGGTGGCAAATGCCACGTAAGCTCCGCGCTGGCGAAAAGAGCACAGTGGGAGCACTAGGGGACGATCGCGGCCTCAGCCTTCATCTCTTTGTAGAAGTCTGTTTCGATGATTGTTTGGTCAGAGACATTCCGCTACTCAGTTACCTGCTGGATAGTCATTTTGCGGCGTTAACGATTTCACTCTTGCTTTCTAAGTATGAATCGCGTCAAAAAAGTATCAAAGTACTGTTATTGCATATCTGTGAAGTTTCTCAGTCATTCAGTTCATGGTCGCAGGTTTAAAACAGTTCAGTCTAGGCAACTGGACGTGAAGTTGCCTCTCATCCAAGAGGATTCCTTAGTTTCTAACTCAGTGATGGGGAGCTTTGAGATTAATATAGTTTAGGTCCTAACTAAAAATGATGGGAACCAAATGGGCTGCTCTGATCCCTCCTACTGGATTGGCCAAGAAAGTCACCTGAGGTGTTAATGACGATTAGGAGGTTCTGATGGGTCGGTACTGCCCTCATCAGAGAGATTTCTGTGCATATGCCTCTTTATTCCACTTTTATTTCACTGCCCAGAGACACCGCTTCCCGCCATCTTTGCTACTCACTCCCAACCCCTCATTATAATTTTGTGCATAGAGACAGGTCCGCGGTTTCTTTTGATTTGGCTGAGAAAATAACAAAAAGCTGTGTCTAATATCTCATTTCGCTACTGCTTGAAGTGCAGATGGATATGGTGCTGATTGAAAAGCTCTGGCTGAGTTTTTCTTTGCGAGATTTCAGCAACCTATGCGACATACAGCGGCGTTAGCCTACTGCTCGTTAGAATTTAGGAGTTCTTTTAGATGTGAGGATGATGAGGTGAAAACTCTTCTAGCTCCCTGTTCTTTTGCCTTAAGTGAACTTTTCAAGCGCTGCTCCGATGTTAACTAGTCTCTTATTCGTGTATTTTGTTGATTCATTTATTGTTCTTTATTGTTGTTTGTAAAAAAAAAAAAAATCTGAAATAAATTCCTATTTATTCATTCATTAATTCATTAATTCATTAATTCATTCATTCATTCATTCAGTCAGTCATTCATTCACTCATACTTTTGTAGTATAGTTTAACTAGTTTGATGTAAACTAGGGTTTCATAAAAGAGAAAAAATAATTATTGTTTAAGACAATTCTACTTATTGTTAGGATTGTCTTAAACATATCAGATCTGAACAGTTTTATCTTGCTTTACCTAAAACGCATCTTTAAAGTACAAGTGGCTATAGAGACTTGGATTGTAGGAAATCTGTCTGATTTAACTGAGACTTTAGATAAAACAATACGAGATCCAACAGGCGGGTTATTGGAACCTCAAATCAAATCAGCCAAAGAAGTGTGCCCCTTCCTCTGTCTTGTGGTTAAGGTCTGACTGTGTAAGTGTCCCTGACTCAATACTCTTCAGGAACATATTAAAAGGCTGCTGTCTTTTTGTGCAGGTGAACAAACTTCCACCTGAGTGCCTGGGTTCTGGATCACAATGGAAGCAATAGAAGTCTTTTTAATGAAACACAGCCGATTATTTTCTATGATTAAATACCTCTCATAGGAAATCTGTTTCCATCTTAATCAGCCCAGAGTTTATTTGCATTTTCAGCTCTTAAAATAAGGAAAAAAATAAAATTATTCATACAATTTAAGCAGTGATTTTCTTCTATTTTGATTTACAAAAGAAACATAATACTATAACACATACACTAGAAATACTAAAAGAAAAAAAAATTCTGGTTCTTTTATTTTACTTTTGTTGTGAAAATTCAATTCTAATATCTTTATAAAACGGCTGAAGCTGCAAAGACTAGTATTTGTTATTATAGAAAATCAGTTAGTTTTCTATATAATTTTTAGCCTCTATTAAGAGCCATTGTAGAGGCTCCAAAGAGCAGCGTGTGGCTCTGGAGATACAGGTTGCAGACCTGCAACCAAACCTCTATTACACCTATGGATCAATGTTGCAGGAAGTGGTCAAAAGCTAATTGAAAGAAGTAACAGATTAAGGGGAATGCTCGAAGCAACAAATGACCTGCCCCTTGGCTGTTTAATGTCCAATTTGGGAGAAAATGTATGTAGTTAGCTTCATCAGAACATAAGATAAAAACATGGAACAAATTATCCCACCAGCATTCAAGCCTGATCAATTCCCTCCCTCCATCCATCCATCTGTCCGTCCGTCCATCCATCCATCCGCCTAGTGATCAACCAGCTGCATATCCGCCAGGATTGCAGGAGAGAAATAGACGAATTGGTAATTTTTGTGTGTTGACTACCTTTGTGTTGTACTTATTCCATCCAAGGTTTTTCAAAGGGTCCAAAATTAGTTATTTTTAAAGCTAGAAGCTACGCTGGTATATAGCTTTCTTTATGCTCAGAATGTTAAATTTAATTAAACAGGAATGCATTTGATAGACAAAAGCCTTACAGTGTGCTGTAATCTCCCACAGATGATGCAGACAGTCAGGCGACCATTCCTCAGGGGAGGCCTGGCGAGGAATCCTTCCTGCAGACAGAGGCCAGCTAAAATTCAGCACTTACATTGTGCCCTGCTTCCTGCTTTGTGGAGGTGAGTTTTGAAATATTCTCCAGAGTGATTATAAGGAAAAAAACTGCTTGCTACATTGGTAGTTACAGAAGCATCTGGGAAGTTTAAATCCAATAAAAGACGCTAATGGGCATTAAAAAGAAAAAAATTCCATCATAAAAATGATTCTCTTATTTCCCTTGCATCTCTATTTTGCATCCTTTCATGTGCTTTTTTGGCGGCAGATTAACGTGAACGCCTGTCAGCTGCAGAAACCGCGTCAGATGGCAGGCTTTGTTTTCAGTTCACTGACTCCCAAAAGGAGTGATTGATTTGGATGAATTACCACAAATGGGTAATTATCTCTTTCGTGCCCTTGAATCACTAAGATGATAACATTTAAACGGATTGTGAGGGTATCTATCAAGGAAGTCCTCCTGAATGCTTTCTTTCCTCATGAACTCCTGCTACTCTCTCTCTGTCTCTTCCCACAACTCTTAATTTCTCTGTGTAATCCCTAAATGACCTGGCGAAGCCCTCGTGGTCGTTGCTTATATTTCCAAATTAATTGGCCTAATTAAGAAGGGAAACCCAATTCTGGCCATCCCTACTTTTAGCATGCTGTAAAGTCATCTGAACCTACAAGCTGTGATGGAAGGATGAGTTCAATTAAGCCTTTTGCTTTTTTTTTTTTTTAAATCTATAATAGCTAATGCAATTAAAACATGTCTTCCACATGTAAATCGCTTTGCAAATGTCATCATCTCTGTAAAGGATTTTTATAAATCTTATGTTACCGACACAATCTTGAATTTTATAATTAGTGCAGAGATGATCAAGGAGTTTTGAATATTTTTGCAAAGCACTGCATGTCAGATTTAGTAAAGATTTTGAACATGTAAGAGTGCAGAAATTCCAATTTGCTTATAGCTCTTCTGCCTCACTGTATTAATTTCCTAGATTGTGACAATAATGCAAAGCTAGTTTATTATTACTTTCCCCCAAATATAAAGTCCTTTCTAGATCAGTATTTTCGTGCCTTCTTTTGTGCTTATCTTCGGCACCCCTCAGTCTTTCCTTGCTGATATTCCGACACAAATTGCGCTGCTTGTTATTACGGATCTCAGCATTCCGGTACTGGCGAAAAAACATTTATCTGCGTTATATCTGCTTAGAGCTCCTACTTTCATTTATTTGATGCGTCTCTGCTTATGGCTTTTGGCAAACTGCAAGAGCAGTTTTGAGATAGTTTTCGCTCTGTTTGCTCTTTTGATTTCTAGCTAAGCAGATACAGAATACATTGTATTGGTGTACAATGTATTCCTGTATACAGAATACATTGCTGCGGTTGTAGCTGTAGTAGAGGGGTATGAGTGTAAAGCTGAAAAACGTGAACTTCCTTATATATGTCAGGTTGTGTGGAGGTTTATAGAGAGACCCAAATGCAGAGTATAGCGTGAGCAGTATAGTGGTTTCTCGCAGATTATAAGCTGAAGTCTGTAAGTTTTGAAAAATCACTTTTTTGTCATATTGGCTAAAACTGTCCCTATGCCCAGACAGCAGCATGACGTGATATGTAACCTGTGAAAACACTGCTTCAATTGGTCCCATACTGCCTGTATTTCAATCTGAAAAGAATAATTCGGGATGAGTCAAAACAACCAATCACAGCCAGAGGAGCCGCCTGATATTTCAACCACAGCTCCCCTCACCGCTAACTGCTGCTACGTCAGCGCCGCCGCGAAGCCAGAGCGGACACGCTGCGGGAAGCCAGCGCATGCGTAGTTTACAGCCACCAGCTAAAGAGAAACTGCCCTTACCGCCCCCTGCTCTTAATAACCGTTACACGGCAAACTTCCGTATAACCAGCATCTTATATCTAGCTGCTTGAAGGTGAGTCGCTCTTACCAGTTCACACTCCATGCCGCGACGCTGCTTTTGACGCTTCTGGTCGCATGCGGTAGCCGCCCAGATGCTGTGAGAGGGGTGGAGCTGGGAGGTGGGGGTGCGAGGGAGGGAGGAGAGAGTGGGGGAGTGGCGTGAAACCTGTTTTTCTTCAAATTTTCAGTCGGTCTGCTCTCTTCTCAATGTGTTACAGACTGCAGCTTTAATAATAGTAGCAGTAGCAACAGAAGCATATATCCTAAAATAAATGATCAAGGAACACAGGACCCAGAAGACAGGGGAACACATGGGTTAAGGAGGGAATGAAGAAATGAAGTCAACAGCAACTACAGAGGAGGAATATAAATGCCAAACAGAACAAAGAATGGAGTAATCAACTGATTGGGAGCAGGTGTGGACAGAAGGACCTAGAAGGGAGCTAGGGGGATGGAGACTGACACAAGGGGACAACAAGGCGTAAGAAATACATAAGAACTCAAATACAACAACAACAACAAAAAAAAACGCAAAGGCAGAATCATGACAATACATATGATAAACAGTCCTGGATGATAGAAAAAGAGAAGATTGGTGAGAAACGTTTATGATAGAAGCCCAAACTATAGACCTTGTTTTTTTATTGTTTTTGTTAGATCTGAGTTCTGCTCCTCTTTCCTCTTTAAAGAGTTCCGTGGAAGAACCTCTTCCAACCCTTTTCTTCTTTCTGTTTGTGTTCATTCATGGCCTCCTCTTGAGATCCTCCTTTTGGTTTTAAACAGTTCAGCCCAAACCATTAATGTTATGTTTCTTCCTACATGAAACCACTCAGTAAATTTTATCTCATATTTTACAATTACTCAGAGCTTTGCATACATTTGCTCCTCCCCTCCTACGGTATTCTCTTTGATGCTCTGGACTCGTTTGCAGACGCTCTTCTCACACAAGTTCCTGACATCACTTTTTTTTAAACACTCATTCACTTGAGTAATTACATCATTTGCACCAAATCTCCCCATTTTATCCCTTTTACATAAAATCTCATCACTCCCTCCACCCACTCGTGCCTGTCTGCAGTCATCACCTCTTCTTTCTCCTCAGTGCTTCTATCCTTCATACCCCCCCTCCCCTTTTTTCTAATGTTTCTGATAGTTCTGTCCTCAGCTTCATTTTCTTGTGATACATTTTTTCCCCCGCTCTTGACCCCGTCCTTCTGCTCACCCAACCTTGAGGTCAAGGCAAACCCAGGTGGGGAATTTCTTCTCATTTTGTCATCCTTCTGCACCTTCCAGGAGGCATCTGCTCTTGTTTGGGTTTGTTCAGACGAGGTGGGATGATGTGAATCTGGCTTGACTGTAATGACTGCATATGAACAATCCTGGAACTGCACGCATTGCGGTGGTTTAATAAAGGGCGTTTTAAAATAAAAATTTCCCCTCTTCATTGGTTTTCATACAGAGGCTCCTTGCTGTTGCATAGCTCCCCCCGGAGGGCAATCTATCCTTTGTTGTTACATTAGCATGTGATTATCTATGTCTTTTCTATTCAAATGCCCCATGTGATTCTCGTTCCTCTCCTACGATCTGAAGCTGATTCTTTTTCTCCTTTCCTCATTATCAATACAATCTGGCTGCTCACACTGTATCCTTCTTTATCTCTTTATCTGCTTGATAATAGTTTTCCTCAGTGTAACCTAAAGCCATTTCATCGGTTCTTTTATCTGAGGTCTAGTCTGTAGTATCTGACACTGATCATCCCTTTTCCCCGCTGTCCCTGACTGTCTGCATTATTTCTTTGATCAAAATGTGATATTTTTTTTGCTCATTTAGGAGTATAAGCCTTAGCTTTACATATTAAACAAAAAAAGCCATATGGGGAGCTGATAAATGCTCAGCTAACCTCCACCATTGATGTTCCTGCCAATTTTGAAAAGCCACACAAGTGGTTGGCCACGGCCTCACGGCAGCGCTGTTTCAGTAGACCCTCTTTAGAAAGGCATTTTGATATGACAGCTTCCTGACAGAGCTGAGTAGGAGGAGGTTTGCTCAGACGTTGCTGCGATCTGGGTCAGACGGACCAGCTGTGAAAATCTGCTCCACAGTCGGCACATGCAGTACATTGCTAAAGTATTCACACCCATGGAGCTTTAACACATTTTTTTTTTTACAAACACAAAGCAGTAAATATCTACGGAGGGGATTTGTTTTTGCTTTTGGGGATTTCAAAAATGTATTCCAAAAAAAGAACATAAAAAAAATCTTGGGGTAAAAATTATTGGTATATTTCAGGTTGTTATCCTGTTGGAAAAGGTTTCTACCTCAGTTAAAAGTCTTTGTCTCCACTTACAGGCTTTCTTCCAGTTTTTATTTATTTATCTTTTTCTAGTTTTCAGTTTTTTTAATCTTTAGTATGACTTTGCCAACGCTATGATGACATGGAGGGTAATCTGTTACTTTGTTGACATATCTAGCATTGTTAAAGGGATATTGTGTAATAATTTCTGCCTGAAATCACTGACTGCTTTTACATATGTGTCCATCCATCCTTTTTCCATCACGCTTATCCCTGCTGGGGTAGTGAGAGGTGCTGGTGCCTATCTCCAGCTGTCAATGGCCGAAAGGCGGGGTACACCCTGGACAGGTCGCCGGTCTATGTGTCATTATGGGTTATTATTACCTCCACCAATATTCAGATACAGTTTCATAAGCAAAGAGTTTTATATTAGAATATACATGAGGCTGGTCAACCGTTCGGGAAGCGGCACGACAGTCAGGTATTTTAAAAGTACAGACGCTGGCGAGGGATAAAATAGTACTAATGTGGGAATGACAGTGCCTTTCCCCTTGCTTGCGGCTGTGAAGATCGTTTGGAGATGCTAACCCAACAGCTGAAAGTCTGTTCTACTGCAGCACAATATATAGGACCAAGAATAAGGCAGCAGCAACACAAGAAACGGTTTCACCATTCCAAAAAATGGGAAAAAGAGAACTTCAACACAACGGAATCAGAAACAGGAAAAAAAAGAGGATAAGAATAAGCCCTCTCCAGATGGAAGGCTCTAAGTGAGCTGTACTGCCTAAATAAGCCTAAAACTAACTTTTTCCATTTGGTTTAATCAGACATTGTTGCTCGTTACCATAGAAGGCAGAAAAGTTGATCCAGCAAACGTATACAAATCTTGTTGATACAGAATTGTAGGTTTATGTAGGTTTAGTAACTTTCAAAGCTGCTGTGAACGCTGGATTTTCATTACAGTAAATCCCAGTTTTAATAGAGTTAACATCACTTTGGATGTTATGTTAAATCTACCTTGTAAAGGCTTTTTGACTCATAATAATAATAAAAAAGATAGAACTTTATTGATCTTAAATTGGAGAAATCTATCTCTGCTGTGGGCTGCCATTTTGCGGTGCCCAGGGAGAACTGTGGGGTTAAGGTTCTTGCTCGAAAGTGAATGCGCAGGCTGTGGGGATCGAACTGGGCATTTGCAATCTTCTTTAGAGCACAAGTGCACTGCTCTAATCACTAACCACTAGGCCAACACTGTTACAAGGCAGCTACAGTTGCTGCAATATGGGGTTTAGGCATTGACATACTAGAGTAAAGTGCTTGAGTGTATTACCTCAATTTCGCTTGTAAATGGCAGTAAATCATACACAATATCCCTTTAAAGAGTGATTACCTCAAATTGTTTGCTATTTTTCATTATCCCCCCTGTTTTTCTATAATGGTGTTTATATTTTAACTATAACTCCTGACAGTCTTCAATCTATGGTGTCTTCTAACTGTGCTTAGTTTTTCATAAGTGTATAGGCTATGTGCACACTGAGACGAGTGTCCCAACAATGGTTCCATAAAAAGATTCTTTCGTGGCTTCTACCAAAATTCCAAAGGTCCATCTGATGAAATCCTAATAACATACACACAAGTACTCAACTAGGATTTTTTTTTTTGCCCCGAGAATGTGGTAATTTGAGAAAAATTGCGACAAGCAAAGAAAATTTCACCCTGCTTCCACATTTTAGGTTCAGCAGTTACAGGGTGGGATCATCTGTCTCAGTTGAAAGATATAGTAATCATTGTTCAATGATTGCACTGTAACCACCTGGTCACAGCATGCAGCCTTGTGAGTGTGTATGCAGGCTTCCCAGCTTTACCACCGTCTGAACTGCCGGTTCAGGCAAGCCCAGTTTCCTCCCCTTCAATCCTTTCTCATGCCTCGTTGGCTGCTTCCTCCCATGGCTTTGAGAACTCTGTAAAATAAACAGACTGCTGAGCATCAGACCAAATAATATTTCAGCTTTACAGCCTATGCTGTCTCCATTGATTCTCAGCACATCTGTTATCCCTCCGCTCTTTTAGTCAATCAAAATCTCCCTCTTCTTTGTAGTTTGACAATTTTAAGCACGTATTACTTTTCTGTCCCTTTTGATCCACAACTCATTTGCATATTATTTGCACATAAGTTCTATGGGAAAACAAATTTTTTTTTCTAAATTTCTAATTTTAACAGGATTGATGCGTCTCTTTTTATGATGCTCTGAATGGTTGACTCACTATAGCTTTTAATAAGGCTGTTTTCCTTTTCTATCTTTGCAAAAAAAAAAAAAAATCAGTCTTTGCTTTCCAATAAACATCTAAATGTATTTAAGAGAGGCACTGGAATAAATATGTGTGAAGAGTTGACGTTTGTTTATAAATGCAGAGGCCTTCAAAAACCTTTTGGCTAGTGTTCCTCACTGGCCAAAAAAATCAAACCATAAAAATCTAAGAATGTCACGACTCAGAACAGAAGGACCCAATATTTGAGGCAAGACAAACAGTGGGATTACTCAAAAAGTGTTTGTTAAAAATGAACAGTCTGAGGATCTACTGTAGCAGCGGCTAGGGTGTCTATCACAGGAAACTTTGCAGAAAGGAAACACAGGTTAGTGACTACGTAATTCTAACTGATTAAGATTATGAATGTGAGTCACTAACCTAGTTTACTAGTACAGTCCGTGCCCAGAGAGCGAGGAACGATCCAGCTGCTGGGCTGCCACCAAGATGCGGCAGGTGCCGGCCAGAGTGTCCCAGCTTTTGTTAGAACACTTAAGACCTTGTTTCTAATTTTGGCAGAATTTACAGTATCCCTTTGTATAATCCTGTCACATATAGATAAAGAAATGTACTATTGAATTTACCTTAAAATGCAAAAACCTTCATAACCAGGTGAAATCAACTTGTTTAACTTGGTAAGTGTATTCAGCTGTTCCAGTATTCTCCTTTATTTGTCTCAGTCTCACCAACAAGTCTAACCAGCTTGTATGTTTACACTCTTATCATTTTTTTAGCTGATTATATTTGTTTAAGCCAAACAAACAATGCTCAGTAAATCTTCAAGCCATCTGTTTTATTCAGTTTGAGCTTTTTAAACTATTTTAAACTAAACTCTTCTCTTTAATTTCACCTAAGTCTCTTATATCTTGCTGAATATCTGTTGTTCACTATTAAAAGCTACCAATTCCTAACAGGAAATGTGCTTCAGCTCAACAGGAGCTTTCTCCTTGACAGTTTTGGTCTTTATTTTCTTAACTAGAATTCTTCAAATTTATTATTTTAAAACTCCACTGCCTGCTTAGCATCCATATTTTACAAAGTAACTAACCAGTTTATTCTTATATCATTTCTTCCTGCTCTCAGCTCATTACTTCTCAGACTCCATGAATAGCACCTGCCTTTTTCTCTGTCTTGCTGGAATCTATAAACACTCTGGGCGGATGCTGGAGACACTTGTTAGCCAGGCTGCTTTCCACCTCTGATCTTGTTTAAGAAAGAGCAGCATAGAGATGGAAAACCCATATATATCTCTGTATTCTGCAATCTCCTTTTATACGCTCATATAAAAAAAAAAAAGAGTTCCTCCTTGCAACTCAGCTGCAAAGTCAAAGCCAAATGATCTCTGTGGAAATAAAATAATTCTCACTGCAGTGAGTCTCTAACATAAAATAGACTTCACAGTATATAATCATCCCTGACTGTTGCTTCTTTCTAAGTGAATTGTGAATAGCGACATGTTAATGCAAGATTCTGAACTCCAATTTGAATCTTTCTGCAGGCTGTGCTGCATATTGTGAAAAACGTAGAAGGATTACGTCGCTGCTGCTGAGGTTTTGTGTGGTTAACTTAAAACCCTTCAGAGAAGTTTAGTGTAACTAACAAGTGTTTGTGTACCAGCTCCGGAGAGGGTTCTCAGACCAGATAAAGATGCCCTTTCACATTTAGAAACTTATCTTTATGCTTGGTTATCTTTATCCATCACATACATCCACAACCTTATCCGTCCTCACATTAGCAGCATTACACAGACGTCTTTAACAGAACTGGATATCGGTGAGAGAACATTGATCATTGTAGAAGACAACTGCACAAACAGCCCCCTACTGTTTAATATAAGATCAAAATGAGGAGAAACCCTCATTTTGAGAGCATGTAAAGTTCCTACCTGGTTGAACGTTTTTATACATGCATCTTCTGCTGACAGATGTCTTTCTCTCCCATAGGCAGTGTTGTGCCTGAACGCTGCTCATTGAACTAAAGTTCATGAACTCGCTCATATTTTGGGCTAACGTGAACTGAACGTACTGCATTATTGCCTGATGAACGCTATTGTGAACTCGCTCATTCTGGTGTTCAGTAAACTGCACGCCTTCTCAGTTCAACTCCGCTCAATAGGTTGCCAGATTTCTATAGAGCTCTCCGGCGAAACCCCTCTAAATCACACAGAACAGGCCTTGGTTATGTAGCTGGAAAACACCCATTCTGGCGGCAACATCAGTAGCTACCAGTGTCAGGTTTTACAGCTAAGGCTATCAAAACAAAATGCAGCGTGGAAAGTTTACAGCAGCATGGGAGGCTTAATTTAAAACAGTTTATGGACTAGGTGGTCGTAGAGGGATGATGGTAAACAAGTTTGCCCGCCGCTTTGTGTAAAAACCGCACTTCAGTAACCTTAAATTTCTACCTCAGCCTGGTCCCTCAGTTTGTGTTAGTAAAATCTCTTTGGGCTGATAGCTGTTCTCTTAGATCTCACATGCACTCTAGGGGTCTACGGAGGTACTGCATGAGGGTCTGCATGCATAGTTGATATTTTTATATTCCCCTGCATTTCTTTCCCCCACTAATTGAAAATGTCTTTAAATACTCATTAACATGAAATCAACACACTGTAGTAAACAGATAAATGGAAAGTGCAGAAGATGTCTTTCAGTCATCAATGCTCACATTCAGAGACACACACACTGCAAAAATCAAGCTGGGCAACCGCTTTTCCTTCACAACACCTGTCCCATCAACCAGTAATCAGAATCAGAAAAACTCCTAATAATCCCAGTGAGAAAATGAATTTCTTTACATTACTCCATCTGTAATAGAGTGACTATAGGACAATAATTTCATACAATATATATAAATAGGGTGTCCCCGCTTCCATCTCGCCATCAGTTTGGGGGTCCTTGGTCTGGAAAACATAGAAGACCCCCTGTTCTTGGAGGGTTTTACTATCCATGTAACTTGTTTGTTAAACCTGCCTGGTATAATTTTCCAGGATTCCAGTATTCCTTTAGTATGTATGTATTGAAATGGAATTTCAAAATGGAAAAAATTATTAAAATGTAAAAAAAACATTTGCACCTTAAAGACTACTTTCCTATTTTTCTTTTAATAATTACTTCATAAAAGAGACCATTCAAGCAGTTAACATTTTTCCCCGGGATGTTTTTGGAGAATATACTGTAGGGGTGAAAGCTGCAGCTGCTACTAGTGTGAAGTGGAATGGACCGTAGCAACAAAGCATGGAAAAGCAAACAAAGGGGAAATGCTGTCTCCCTCTTAATGCTAATGTAAACCCTGCTTGGATAAGGATTCAAAACTGGATATGAAGATGAAATCTGACGCATTGAAGCTTCAGTGTTACAACTGATAAAATAATTGCTGTCTGTGGTTCTACAGTAGGCTATGGTGTAGTTGAGCAATATATGAAAAAAAGAAAAAAAAGAACTATGAACTAGTTCGTTTTTTTGGAATTGTGAACTATGAACTGAATCTAGTTCATTTTAAAATGTGTGAACTGAACTTTGAACTAGTTCACGTAGAAAGAGAACTTTCCCAACACTGCCCATAGGATTGTACCTAAATAGAATACGTTGGTACACCACTATACAAGTTTAAAAACTTTGTTATTGTGGTTACATTTGTGAACATTTTTGTCTAAATATGCATTTCTGATATCTTCTAAATTTCTTTCTAGTCAAAATTAACATTTCAGACCTGAAAATGACTTAATTCATATCTAAAATAAACATTCTGGATTTCAAAAAATGAAATCATTTTATCTTAATAATCCTGTTGTTACATATTATTTGGATTAGGAAGAAATTTATTCCAGATATTAGTAAACATTTCTAGCTATCTGAAACTTAATTCTTACAAGTGAAATTGTGTTGTTTTACTTTCTGAAATTCAGTTTCTGCTGCCAAAAATTGACCAGAAAGAATCCTATTTTAGTGATCTAAAATTTTAACAACAGAGGGGAGAGTGCTCTTAATAAATGTCAAATCGGCCTGCCATACTGTAACAGACTACATATAAATGTATACATTAACTCAAGCAGCAATCTTCTCACGACTTTCAAATGCTGTTTACTCATTGTATGTATTTTAATATATTTTCTCAGCTCATGTGGTCCTGTTATGTTTTTAACAGATAAAAATAAAACACAAAGTACACAGAATTTATATCTAATGAGCCAAGGAGGCACCATCATTTAATTAGAAAACCTGTTTGCAACTAATGTAGAGACCTGTAAGGTTATACCATTGACTATATGTCCCTTTAAAGGAGATAGTAGAGATGAATGCAGGGTGGTTGAAGGGAGACAAGGAGTGAGGCAGAGGATGTTAGTAGAGAGGCCAGTTGTGGATCATATAGAATTGACCCGAGGGCCCTGGCTGTAAAACAATTGAGAGACATTGGGTGAAATGCTGAGTCAGCTGAATGAGGTTAAAGAAAAAGCACCCATAGATCAGCTGCGGGGGGTGCATATTATCGGCCTCAGCAGATGGTCAGTCACACTGAGCCTGGGTTCTGCTGGAGCTTTTCCCAAGTAGGGAGTTTTTTCCTCTCCACTGTCGCTACAAGCATGCTTAGTGTGAGGGATTGTATTTGGAGTCAATAAGTTGATGCAATCAACTGGTTTTCCTAGATAGAAAAACTGAATCAATTTTACTCTATGATCTGGTTGAACTGTAAAGTGCCTTGAGATGACATGTGTTGTGAATTTGGCTATAGAATAAACTGAATTATATTGAATTGAATACCAAGGTAGAGTTTCGTCTAGGCCTTGTCAAATATTCAGGTAACACTCAAAAATATGATCTTTTTCTGATCAGGAAAAGCAACATACATTATTCTGAGGTCATGATACAAGTAATTCCAGATGTGTTTGTAGTTCATTTAGTCTGTGAAAGAGAAAAGGACTTTAGTATTATAAGCCTTTCATTAGATACCAGAATAATGAATGACTTATAGTAGAGTTTGAACTTAATGTCTGTATGTTAAGGTACATGTTGGATTTGACCGTTTGGATTCTTAGAGTTGAAAAAAGAGCCTTGATTTTCTAGGCAAAGCCTCCACAAGTCAGTCTGTTGAGATCTGTAAAACCAACAGCACTAGTCAGAGAGAGGCGGGATACCAGTCTTTGTATTTCAATGATACTCTAATTCAATCCAATCTAATCCACTTTATTTATATTGCTCATTTAACAACATAAAAAGTTTCCAATGTGCTGTACATAACAAATTATAAACAACAACACAATACATAAACACAATACAGCAATAAATAAACTAAAAAGGACACAGAGGACCATACAACTACACGTTGTTAAAGGCCTAAGAGTAAAAGTGGGTCTTAAGACGAGACTTAAAACACTCCACTGTAGAGGCAGTATGTATATGGAGTGGCAAAGTATTTTAAAGTCTGGGGCAAACTACAGAAAAGGCTCTGTCCCCTCTGATTTTAATCCTCTTCTTAGGCGCTATTAACTGAAGATGGCCCTCAGAGCAGGTGCCGGAGAATGGAGGAGGTCAGTGATGTATTGAGGAGCCACCCCATTCAGGGCTCTAAACACAAACTATAAAATCTTAAAATCAATTCTAAAATGAACAGGGAGCCAGTGCAAAGACGCAAGAACCGGTGTAATGTGTTGATGTTTTCTGTTCCCCATTAAAAGACGAGCCACTGAAAAGAAGGACAAACTACAGACGGATAGAGAGCTCGTTGGCTAAGGCCTGAATGGAGTGCATTATAGTGGTCCAGACCGCTTGAACTATAAGAGTGTCAAAGCTCTTGGCTAGAGAATCTTGCCTTAGATAAAAGACCCAGCTCACAAAAACAGGATTTCCAAACTCTATTTATTTGTTCGTAAACTTTCAAGGTATAATTCTAAGACATTGATGGGAATATAATGATTTTACAATTCCATTTTGCATGTTTTAATCTGCAGCAAACAGATATATTACCACACCAACCTTGAAAATGTCAAGAGTTTCTACAATTTAAAGCTATAGAGAAAAGAGAGATTAGAAATGATCCACAAAATACATGTTGGGGCATTACTAATTGTGGATAAATGTCTTTGGTAGAATAAAATCAACAAGTGAAGGAGTTAAGGTTGTAAAACCGATTGAGTAAATGGGAATAAAAGGAGGCAGAGGTGAAAAGAAGGAGGGGAGGTTGTGCAGTGCTCTCAAGATAAGTGTCCTCTTTGATCACCCTCCTTGCCATCATTGTCTCTTTTGTATATTGCTTTTCTTCCTCCCTCTCAGCCTCTCATATATCTTTATTTGTTCCTTTGGACCCACTCCTGATGTTTTTCCACACCCTTAGATTTATTTCCCAGAGGTACACTCAGCTTTGCTCTGCTGCTTTTTGTGATCAGTTAATGTCTCTTTAACGGTTTTAACTGTCTTTTATTTTCCTCTACTTCCCCCTTACTGCCTCCCAGTCATATTTCAAGCCTTACCTCTCCCTGTGGTTCATTGCTCTCAGTCTCATCTACTTTTCTTGCTCAGGTATGTTGAGCATAATCCACTGCCACTAGGGGGCAGTAAAGCCTATATATTGATACTCACCAATGTTCACTCTGCCATTGCTTACCTCAACAATCTCATGTGGATTATTTTAATGAATTTGAGGTAAATGAAATGATTTGGATGCTCAGTATTAAACAGCTTTTTCCTTCCATATGATTGTATGCATTTAAAAATCATCAAACCTTCACTGTCTAATCCTGTTTCCTGCAAACACGTCTCAAATATTCAGATGCTCTATTTTCACCAGCTATAAATTACATGAGCTCATCTGGAAGCCCAATTTAAGAGCTAGCAGAGATATGCTTCCTCACCTCTGGTTCATTTTAGGACGGGTTTTGTGCCAAAGAAGAAACCAGGGAGTGACTATAAAAAACGTGTGAAACCAACCCTTTTGTTAATGCCAGTATTTTGTGAATATAATCTTCACTGTACTCCCCAGCTTAAGGCTTATTCATCCTGATTCCTACAAAATATTTTCTAATATAAGCAAAGATAAAGGTTGCTTCAAGTCATAACTGGTCAAAGTGATGTGCAAGCTTTAGCAAGATCAAAACCAAAGATGTTAACAATAACATCAAAGGCTCCACTGGCTAAATACATCCCATAGGGAATGGTAAGCTATACTAAGGGTGGTTTTTCCTTTTTGTGTCCAGGGAATACTCCTTCTTGCCATTTTCCACACCAAACATCTTTGGTGTGTGAAAATGGTTTTCAGCCGATGCTAAACATGTTAGACTTTTGGAGTCTTAGCTTGTTTAGGATCGGCTGTATTCTTGCCTACCAATCATAATACATTCTTTCCTCTCCAATGCCAGCTGCAATGCATATACATCTGTGTGGAGGGATTGCAGTTAAGATAAAATGCCAGTAATATATCCAATGTCAACAAAATATCGTCCAGCCTGTGAGCCTTGTCCCTGCAAAGTCCATAATTAAATTCCTAATCAGCTTGTTTCCTTCCTTAGAAATGGCTTTATCACTATGGCGCATACGTCATATTTAACACCCTAAAACTTCCGCATTCTCAAAGCGCCAAATCTACACATATCCAATATTTTTTTAGAGTTTGGGTTTGTAAAACAATTACTACACGCTGATACAATACGAAGTGACATTTTGAAGCTAATGGTGATGGATATCATGAGTGAGGATGATCGGGTGATGGTGATTGTAAATGAGGATTGATGGGTGGTGGGTGGGTGGTGATCTATGGATGATGAAGATGATGAGAAATGGGATTTATGATGGGTGGTGATGAAGGCGATGATGACGATGAGATGTTTGATGATGGTGGGTGGATGATATAAGGGAGGGATGAAGATGAGGTGATGATTGATGATGGTGGTGATGTGATTATGATGTTGTGATAGAAGATGATAAGCCGATGATGGTATGATGATTTACGATGCATAGAAGATGGATGAGGATGATTTTACGCATCAGTGGTGATGTGATTAAGGGATTTGGCTGAAGATGATGAGTGATGTGATTGATGATGGTGGTGATGATTATGATG
>JAGKQL010003660.1:0-19713 GCA_018398635.1 Cyprinodon brontotheroides | reverse complement strand
CTCAAAAAACATCCTCAGCATCGCCCCACAGATGTTAAAAGACCTCAGCCTACTCAGGAAAAAGAGTCGGCTTTGGCCCTTTTTGAAGACCATGATACTTGATACTTTTGAAGAATTGTAACTATGTTACCGCTCAAATGGTAACTACCTGCACCAATTATTTTCACTGTTAAATTTCCCAAACTCCTTCGGAAAAGGAAATCCGTGACCATGACTTTTAGTTGTTTATGCACGGCACAGTTCTAGGGCACGGTCTAAAAACACAGTGAAATCAAACATGTGACAGTGTACCACAAAATGTCTTTCAGCTCAAGAGGTAATGCTTGTTAGTGAACTGTTACCAGAAAATATGAATAAAATAAAAAAGACGAGAGGGTTGAAATGAATCCTTTAGTAAATCCTTCATATTGTTCACTTAAACCCATCTAAAAATATGTGCTGTAATTTTTTTTTTCTGTTCAAAGTCTTGGGAAATGCGATTGTTTTCCAAGTTTCCAAATTCCAACTCAAAACTTCTCTCACAGGGCTTTAGAAAATTTGTCAGATTTCAACTAAAAAAGTTCTGTACATTGATTTCATGAGAGAGAAAACACAAAGAATCACTCACTCATGAATTTAAGACGATACATGGGATTCCAAATGTTTTACAAATGAAACTCTGAAGCATGTGGCTTTTTTTTTTTTTCCTCTCCTAACAATAATCTGTATGACTTTTAAGCTCCTTTAGGATTGATAGAGAGCATCTTCCTGCAAAACTGATCTAAAAATTCTCTGATTCATAAAGTACGGTGGCTGAGAAGTGCAAAACACATTTACAATTCAAAAACACATTAACAAATAAAAACAAAAGTGCAAAACACATTTACAATTAAAAAACACATTAACAAATAAATAACAAAATAACATTTGAAGAAACAAAAATTATATTTTATGAAACAAATGTATTTTTGAAAAAAAGTTAAAATTTTTAAAACACATTTACAATCCAAAAACACATTTTTTACGCCGCTGACTTTTCTTCACGTGAAGCAGGAGGACTACAGATTTGAGCTGTTTGTACTACAAGTCAGGGTAATGGTGACGTCACATCCCCGCCACTGGGACATTCCTTGTCTGTGTAGCCGTCTTTTGTTAATTTGTTTTGGCTATGTAACTGTGTTTTGTCACTTGCAGTTTTGTCTTCTTTTGCACTTGGTACAAGTAAGCTTTCCGAACGGCCAATTTTTTTAGATGTAAATTTGTTTCCTTATGTTATTTTTTTCTAAAATTAAACTTTCTCTCACCTAAAAAAATAACTTGTTTAAAATGTGAATTTGTTTTCCTAAAATGTAAATTTGTTTGCCTAAAAATGTAAATTTGTTTTTAAAAATTGTAACTTACTTTTTCAAAAATACATTTGTTTCATAAAATATAATTTTGTTTCTTCGAATGTTTTTTTGTTTTTAATTTGTTAATGTGTTTTTGAATTGTAAATGTGTTTTGCACTTCTCAGCCAAATCGTAAGATTCACCTGCTTGAAAAAAAGAAAAATCTATTTCAAGGAACAAAGGGGCTTAAATATACTTTTTTGCAGTGTAAACATAATTTACAAGTCTTTCCACAGATTCTGTGTTTAGGGTGACCGTGCTGGTGGTCTGGTATTTAACTCTGCACAGGCTTCTATCTATTTTGAATAGCTACTCTTAAGAAAAGAACATCATTCCCTTAGCATGATTTTGCCACCCCCATGCTTCAGGGTGTTGATGATGTGTTCAGAGGGATATGCAGCCTTAATGTTCCTCCATAGAATTTTGCATATGCTAATATCTTTTTTTTGTGGGAAGAGCAGCATCTATGTTTGCTTTTAATTCTGTATGGATCGTGCCAGACTGAAAAAATAAATAATTCTAACACAGTAAAACACATATTCCAATTAAACTCAAACACATAATTGAGCAGAGTTAATTTCTCATCATCTTGTTGTATATACTTTTTTTTTTTTTTTAGATAAGTGCTTTCAACTTTAAAAAAAAGATATAATTTTTTTTTTTATCATTTAAAATCAGTGCTGTATAGTAACGCCTATTAATCAAGTGAACTTGAGTATATTTTGGAGTACTGTATGCTTTCCTTGAGTATGAATTTTTTTTATACATTTCACTTTTACTAAACTATATTTCTGAACTTTGAAGTTTGGTTTAGTTACTCGTTACAAAGAAGCAAGAAAGTGAAAGAAACGCAAGTGTTTTGACCCCACCTACTGATTGACTGCAATAAAGTCTGGACTTGCCTGGGCTTGTCCATCCCCACCAATAGGATACACCTGTTTCGCTTCTCCCATTAAACACAAAGCCAGTGTTGCAATTAGCGGCAGCCACATGGAAGAGGAGATGGAGACAACGACAGCGACTTCAACAACGTTGGACTCGGCTACAGGGGAACCACCAGTTGCTGATTAGAACCTGTGTCCGTTAAATAAGGTGGGTGTTAAGATTCGTTTTACTGCATGAAGTGTCTCTTATTCCTGCCCAAAGACGAGGAAATTCTATCTGACAGAAACTCCCCGTCCAACTTGAGGAAACACATCGAGGTAACTTCTTATGAAATGGTAACGCATCTAATAGCAGAGCAAGGTGTTCTAATTTTCTTAACTCAGTGATACCTGCATGTGTGCCTATTAACAGGTTTACCACTTCCTGTAGGTTAACTAAGCCTGGTTTATCACTTAACCATGTTCTTAGTATACACCCCCTAAATATTGCCTGCACCTGGTTGTGTACAATTTTAAAGTGTATAGCACTGACCTTACTTGAAGAGGAAAACTGAAAGCTTACAAAAAGGTTGTATTTTCGGTCTAAATTTCTCCTGCACTTGGTTGTGTAAATTATTTTAAGTGAATTTCACCTTCAAAGTTTACCAAAATATAAAAATGTAATTCAATCTGCATTTGCCTTGTTTTACTTTTTCTCTATTTTTACAGTAATTTATGTACATACTTACGTAGTACAAGACATTTCAGATATTTTAAGACTTTAACTCAAGTGACATTCTGAGGCCTTGCCACTGAGCAACTTTTTAACCACCTTGGTAAGCTCGGCACCAGAGATGGGAGAACATGACCCACAGCCCCAGACTCTGCTTCCTCAATGGAAGACATGCTAATGGGAATGAAGAGGTCTTCTAAGTATTCTGCTCACCGACCTATGACATCCTGAGTTAAGGTCAGGAGCATGCCATTCCCACTATAGACATTCTTGATGCTGGACTGCTTCACCTTCCTCTGTCCCCGGATGGTGGACCACAACCACCTCGAACCTGTATAGAAGTCATTCTCCATGGTCTCTCTGAACTCCTCCCATTTCTGGGTTTTTACCTCAGCAACCACCCGAGCCATGCATGGCTTGGACTGCTGTTAGATATCAGCTGCTACTCCCACAGGCCAAGAAAGCCCAGAAAAACTCCTTCTTCAGCAAAGACAATGAAAGATGAAAATTCACTCAAATATTTTTTTTGAAACCCCATAGATTTTTTAAGACGTTTATCTTTATGATACTATATTACTTGTTTCTTTATATCATTTTAGGACTGTATTACCACTATTACTAAGGCTGTTTGTTAAGTCTACTTAAAATTATCAAAATAGCTGACTTGTGCAAACCTAATGTATATAACTTAAACATACCAACATGTTTAAAGCAACACCATGAAACTTTTGACACAAAGATTAGCATAATTTGGGATTTTTTCAAATGATTTATCAGATCAATATATGGTAATACGTGCAGATAGAAGCTCCATTCTCCATTTTTGAAATTTCCGCTATGTAACTTCAGACGGTCGGATCAGTCACTGAATTAGTCGTGTGACCCAGAGAGCCACTCTATGGCAGCCACCAATTTTTTAGGTAGCAAAGAAAGAACCTTATCTGATTAGACATATTTTTGGTTCTCTCTCGTGCTGCTGCCTTGCAGCAAGAAGGTTCCAGGTTTAATTCCCAGCCTGGGGTCTTTCTACGTTGAGTTGGCATCCTCTCCCTGTGAATGTGTGGGTTCTCTCCGGGTACTCCGGCTTCCTCCCACAGTCCAAAAACATGACTGTTAGGTTAATTGGCTTCTCTAAATTCTCCTTAGTAGTGAGTGTGCATAGTAGTATGTCTTTGTGTGTCTCTGTGTCGCCCTGCAACAGACTGGCGACCTTTCCAGGGTGTACCCAGCCCTACCCAGCCCTACCGTGACCCTGAAAAGAAGCAGGAGAAACTTGATGGATGGTGTTGGACTTTAATCTAGAGGGGTAAATCTGGCTTTCAATTTACAAGGAACTCCATAATTTTCACTCTGCTGGTCCAAAGTGGTCTGCAAACAAGTTTCAATTTGATACACTTGGAAGGGGAGCCTTTTTACTGCTCCTTCATTAGGACCAGATTTTGCAGAGTGGGGCTCTGTATATTTTCCCAGCTGAGCTGTGGATCTGTGCAAGTCCTCTAGAGTCCTTTTGTACCTCTTTTCTACCTTTCTATTAAACAGTTTTTGCATTTTCAGTTGACAAGTTGAACGTCAGATGTCCCACGCTTGACAGATTGTGTAATAACCCACTTTAAAATCCCCCCCCAAATTTACCTGTGATGTTTCAGACCATGAAGCAGTGGCAGTAACTAGCTGCACAAGGTTTCTTAAAGGGTATAAGAGTAAACAGGTTTGAAATCTGCACCACATATCCAGATTTCTATTCCCTTTTATCCACATCATAATTATGCACTACTTTTTGTTGATACATCACATAAAATTTCAATAATAAAAAACAACATAAAATCAGTTTTGCACGATAACAACAGAAAACACATAACTTAAGTGGCTAAAACATGAATAAGCAAAGTGGTATGCTACATGCGTGCATACAGAGAGTTTAAATATAGGGCACTGGAAATCATGGAGGAAATGTTGAGCCATTAGTGCAACTTTGTGGGTATTATTTTCCATTGAGAACACTTCCTTATGTACACACACAAGCTTTTCTTCTTTCGTTATTTCCCTTGAGACCAAGGAGGGCACAGAAACATGAATTACAAATATGAGGGCCAGAGGATTGTTCATTCCACTTTTTTATTCTTTTCTTTCATTTAAATGGCTGCATGCAGTTTCTTTTTTTTCCCTGATAATGTTTAAAGTTTTTATGAACCTGTGGAAATTGAGGTGAAAGTTCTCAGAGGCTGTTTGAGTGTGTTTCCTCTGAGTTTCCAACTTTAAACACTCAAAGAGCCAGACATTGTTATTTTGCCCCAGCGAGGGTCTGAAAGTGGAGGAGCATCCAGACGCCTTGCATGCGTTCCTCACATTCTGAACCAAGCACCACAGCCCCAATGATATTTGGATGACTTGCAATAAAGGGCATCCAGCCTCTAGGCTGGATGAGAAGGCACAGGATCCACCAGCAGAGGGAAAATAAAAAGGATCACTCATTTTAGATGCACAAGCAGTTTTGGGAGTTTTTGTTCTATTCTGATGGTTTTGTTGGAAATAAAAAAAAAGTTTAAAAAACTTTCTCTCACACACACACATATGAGAGATATTCATGCAGAAAACAACACGCCCTTGTTATTGCTGGAAAGTCACAACTGACATCCCCTATTAGGCGGGCAGGTCATCATTTGGCAACTGAGCAACTCGTACCCCAAGCAGGGACACAAAAATACAACACTCACACTATCAGTGAGCACATGTGCTGCGGCCACCGATTGGGGCACCACCCATCTGTATTAATACCAAGTCAGACAGAAATACACGCCTTCTGGGACCACCTTATTGTGCTCTGAATCGCCTCTTTGTCTCTTTATCTAGCAGCCGTGAGCAGTGGCTACTTTCCCCAGAAACCCGACAACGGCATGAAGTGTAGTTCCAAGAAACTGTCCTGGTGTGACCTGGGTCAACCAGCTCTATCTTCACAATAAGCCATCCGAACGTGTTTGTGTCCCCCTTTGTGCTGTTGTTTTAATAGGATGACACATAAGCATATGCAGAATCCACAAAATATGTGGAAAATTTAAACGGGTAGTGTAAAAGTTGGACTTTTTTTTCAGATATAGGCATAAAGGGCAGTTGCCCCAGGTGGCTTTAGAGTGTGGGATCTCTCTCGGTTTGATATTTTGCCCTAATAAAACCTTTTGTTCTTCTTTTGCATTAACACTGTACATACAAAAATAAATAACCCTTTATTTATTTTTTAGGTTTTTGTGGCGCTAGTGGCTCGTTATTGTAAAGTAGGCTGACAGGAAAGGTGGTATGAGAAAGGGGGACACAGGCGGTTGAACCAGGGGTCAGCCATGTTGAGGTCTAAGGCCTCCATTCAAGGATTCTTAACCCTTTTAAATGAATAGTAATCATTTATGTCCCTCAAAGAATATGTTTATATTTTCAATGCCAGTGAATTGTGAATTGTGGTGAGTAAAGCAAACCAGAGTCAAATTCATGTTTAATTACACCAGCTTGGCATATAAAATCTGACAATTTGCCCTCTCATAAAAGTAAATTTGGTTTTACAATGAAGTTTGAGGTGACCTGGCTAATGAATTAATTGACTTATCGAAAGAACCTTTTTCCAAAAAAAAAAAAAACGCTTTGACAACTATTTTTTGTAAGGAAAAATAAATAAATAACATAACATTATAGGTATATATTACGCGCATCAGTATGAGTGCCCATTTATCAGTCAAGACACAGTAGTCTGGGTGGATATTGAAGGTGATGGGTAGGAGATGGCAAATGGGATCATTTTCAGTCCAATAAAGAGAAGTAGATCTTTTTTTTTAATTATTTACTAGGAAAATTATTTTTCTGGTCTGAAATCAGTATAGGTTACTCAAAATAATGCTTTTGCTAAATGCAGTAAAACAAACAAATCAGACAAAATAAAAGCAGTTTATACTTTCAGGAAGCTCAAGGAGCATCATGGAACCTCCCGTTTCATTATTGATCAACTGCTCATATAATGGATGATATTTAACCCAATTCTGATTAATGTTAATGCACTTTCTATTTTAACCTGCTAGGTTTTTGATGTGGATGAAGCCAACCCTCCGGGTTTTCAAGAAGGCCTGGAAGAACTTTTAACGCTTCAAATAGTATTTTAATCATAGTATGTTACTGCAGGTAAAAGCTTGGGGTTCAGGGATTTTTAGAGAAGATCTTTCTAGACAGGAAAATAATTGAGAGGACTTAGAATTACATCTTGATATAATATTTTATCAAAACCTGCTGGTATATATAATCATTAAAATAAAATGCAGGTGGTTTGTAGTTGTTATTCTACTGTACAGCACAGTCAAAAGGCCTGATCTGATGGATGCTGTTGCAACCAGAGTCCCTTTTTTTCTTCATGTAACACTCATGCACAGATGCAACGGCTCAGCAGACTGCTTCCGAGACCAACCTTATCAGCAGGCAAAATAAGTGCCCCCTCTTCATACTACAGCTGACAATTAACTGTCGCCCAAATGACTGGATAAGCTCTGATAACCTTTTTATTTGTTCCTCCACTGCATCCCCAGTCTTGCAATCTCCCTCCATACATGTCCAGCCATGAGATACGATCTGAGGTGAACTCAAATCTCTTCCAAAACATATTGCTGGTGCGCCGGATGTACCTTGATATAAGTGTGCTGTGGGTGTTAATCTGAACTGGTGTGCCTCTCTAATCACACCACGATTTTTGCTCTGCGGCTGCCCAGTACGGCCTAACTGATTTTAACTGTTGCTGATGCCGGTTTTAAATCAGAGAGGTCATTAGGCCCAATGAGGGGCATGTTGAGACACGCAATGAGGTAGGGCCTAGTGGCTGATTGGCAAGAATCAAAACAGAAACTTTAGTTTAAAAAAGCCTTGGGGACATTGAATGCTGCAAAATAAAAAGTGAGAATAAATCTGTCTGGTGATTTTCAGATCATGTAAAAATAAGATTATGTCACCAACACTATTGCTTACCTTGAACATAGTGAAATAGGAAGAACAGTATCTGATAACATAGCCGTTTCCAAAACTTTCCAACCGATTTTGTTTGGATTAAGGTTTGAGAACCCCGATAAGTATGTTCATTCTATAAAAGCTTCTGCTTTGATATCTCTCCACTGGTTTCAGGTTTGTTTTCTATAAGGATCTTTTTATGTTTCATCTCATCCCCCTGGTCAGGATTCATTTCCAAACTGATCCAATGTATTAGCCGTCAGTAGTTTGGTAACTGCAAACAAATAGACCTTTTGGCCTTTTAACTCATTTTTGAGAATTTGCTTTACCAAATTTAATATTTTTGTTTTTTTATGCATTTGTTATTTGCTTGCTGTTATAGACTGATTTATTTATGCTTGCTAAACAATTCTAAGTATAATTTAGTTTTTTATCCATAATGTCACTTTAGAGCACAATGGTCAACCATGTTGTCTTCAAAAGTGCTGTATATTGTATTTGTTTGTATACCACTGAAGCTCAAACTACATTTTTATGTCTGCCCTGCTGAAAGTCCCGTTTCACCCCAAGCCTTCTGCACCCTCTAACAGTTTTCCTTTTTTGTGGAACCAGTTTAATAACTGAATAGCTGCTGTTTGAGATTTTTTCACTAGAATGTATAGAACTGCTATGCAACAGTCAGAATGATCAATTACTTTAAGCTCGGGGAATCCTTTGCAGCAATGACTGCTGCGATGCAGCGTGGGCATAGAGGCAATCAGCCTGTGTCCCTGCTGGGAGGTGGCATGGAGGCCCAGGATGCTTCGATAGCAGCCATTAGCTCATCCAGAGTGTTGGGTCTTGTGTGTGTCCACTCAACTTTTCTTCACAATATCCCCACAGATTTCTCTATGGGGTTCAGGTCAGAGAGTTGGCAGGCCAATTGAACATGGTGATGCCATGATCAGTAAACTATTTACAAGTGGTTTTTGGCACTGTGAGCAGGTGTCAGGTCGTGCTGAAAAATGAAATCTTCATCTCTCTCTTCTTGTAAAGCTTTTTAAGGAGAAGGAAGCATGAAGTAATCCAAAAACCCCTGATGCTGCATTGACCCTGCCCTTGATAAAACACAGTGGACCAACACCAGCAGCTGACATGGCACCCCAGACCATCACTGACTGTGGGGTGCTTGACACTGAACCTGGCACTTTGGAATTTCCTTCTCCCCAGTCTTCCTCCAGACCTGGCACCTTGATTTTTCAAAGGAGATGCAAAATTTGCTTTAATAGAAAAGTACTTTTGGACCACTGATCAACAGTCAGTGTTAAGCTTCTCTGTACCCCAGGTTAGGCTCCTCTGCAGGGTTTTCTGGTTCAAAAAGCCGGCTTGACCTGGGGACTCGGCACCTGTAGCCCATTTCCTGCACATGCCTGCGCACGGTGGCTCTGGATGTTTCTACTCCAGAATCAATCCACTGCTTTTTGCAGGTCCTCCAAGGTCTGGAATCGACCCTTCTAGACAATCTTCCTCAGGGCCTGGTCACCTCTTCTCGTTGTGCAGCGTTTTCTGCCACACTTTTCCTTCCCACAGGCTTCCCACTGAGGTGCCTTGATACAGCACTCTGGGAACAGCCTATTTATTCAGAAATATCTTTCTGTGTCATACCCTCTTTCTTGAGAGTGTCAATGATGGCCTTCTGGACAGCAGTCAGGTCAGCAGTCTTACACCATGATTGGGGTTTTGAGTGATGAACCAGGCTGGGAGTTTTAAAGGCCTCAGGAATCTTTTGCAGGTTTTTAGAGTTAATTTGTTGATTCAGATTATTAGGTGCATAGCTTGTTTTAGAGACCTTTTTCATGATATGCTAAATTTGTGAGATAGAAATTTGGGGTTTTCATGAGTTGTATCCCCAAAATTATCCTGAATTAAGACAATAAAATACCTGAAATATTTCGGTTTGTGTGCAATGAATCTAAAATGTTCAAGTTTTATCTTTTATATTATGGAAAATAATGACCTTTATTACAATATTCTCATATTTTGAGAAGGACCTGTACAGTCAGTCACAGGTACTGAGGAAACAGAATCTGGCAAAATGTTTGCAGCAATGAGCTGAGACCAGCGGAGTGGATGATTCAAACTAAGAAAGAGTATGTAAAAATTCTGTTAAACTAAAGTTTTAAAAATGTTTAATGAGGCAGTGACTAGCTGAGACATCAGAAGATCTTTGTCTAGTACATAAACTTGGCTACAGACAGATCTGTGCATTAAAAAAACAAAGTCCTTCTAGTTGGTTGCAGTTTTAACTGTGTTTGCTGTGTTTATAGAGTCAAGCTAAACACAGAAAGACAGCATCAAGAGTCTTTTCTCCAGGTACAAATATCACGACATAGAGTTAAATATTTTAAAACATTTCTTTTGATTGTTAAGGCTAACAGTTAATGAAAACTGCTAATCTACACATTTAAAAATCAATTCTAATGTTAAATGTTAGGCAATGACCTACTACGGGTCTTCAACCCTGGTCCTCAAGATCTACTGCAGGTTTTAGATGCATCCCTGCTCCAACACAGCTGATTCAAATGAATGGCTTATTACCAGGCCTTTGCCAAACTTGAAGACATGCAAAAGAGGTAGATTAATAATTTGATTTATTTTATTATTTGTCAGCCGTAACAATAAAAAATTATCAGAAATAAAGACTTAAAATATTTAAATTTACTGACTTGACCCATAGCCAGACGACAATCTTTGACACCTTCTACAAAAGGTCATTGTTAAACTAACTTACTGTTCAGGGTGTCTTATTCAAACATGTATACATTGTAGAAAGCTGAGAGCAAGGAAAAATATGACTAAAGAAAAGATGGACCAGCAACAGGAAAAACCATAAATTTAACAGGCTTATTAAACAAAATCTATTTACTTATTTGTGCCAGATTCATTAAGAGTCGAAGTCAACAAATAAGGAAATTCACCGTTGTGCTTAATGCTAACCAGCAAATTGGCCTGACCTTAATTAAATAGAGCATTGCCACGAGGAAAATGAGAGACGCAAAACCCAAAAATCCAGACGACCAAAAGTTGGCAGTCAAAGTAACCTGTTTGTTTATAACATCCCTGCAGAACTATAGGTTGATCACTTCTATTCCACATCATTTTAGTGCATTAATTCATTTAAAAGGAGGCCAAGCAAAGTAGTGACACTCAAAAAATACATTTCTTCCCAGAGGCCTGGGATTTGTGATTAAAATATCCCTCTAGTATTATTGCCATAATATAAATATTATAGAAAGGTTTATATATTTTACCATTTCTCCAATGAATTTACAAGAGTTCCACTTTTAGAGAGGAATAAGATGTAATATATATTTAAAAAATGACAATAATTTTTGAGATATGTCTGTAAGGAAAGAAATCAAATACTAACAGCAAAGCTTAGCTAATGGACTCCTGCAGCTTAAAGGAAACATTAGACCTTGGATACTGAGTAAAGAAAATAATTAAATATAAAGTTATTGCAACAAATTACAGCAAAAAAAAACAACTACTCTCCAATTAGAGAGTAGTAGGAGAAAATAGCAGAGTTAACAAAAGTGGTCAGTAGGTCTGGTTTTTCTCTACTTTTCCTCTCGCCTAAGCTGAGAGCAACATGGCTATAGACATAACTCAGACTGAACTAAACAACTCTACTTAGTAGTAGTTCTACTTCTAGGGTCCCATCTTCAAAGATTTAGAGTAAGAGGTAAAAAATTGCCTGTGCAGTTTTATTTTTGCACTAAGTGGCTGTACAAAGTACTACAAAGATTACTGCGCAAATGTAAGGATAGGCAAAATAGCTTGGTAGCCACCTTAAAATGAGCAGATTGTATGATCTAACAAAAAAACACAAGGTTCTAAGTCATGTAGTTAGAGGTAAAAATTAAAACAATAATAAAAAAAAATTATAACACTAAAAAATTAAAGTTCATATAATGATCACAGTTCATACTTAAATTCAGCTGTTTTTTTTGTTGTTGTTTTGCCTAGATTGTCTGCAATCCTGCTGCTTTCAATTGTTCCTGCTCGTGTAGACATTCTTTCTTTCTTGGGGAGTGTTTGTCTAGTGGGTGGAGCATTACGCTGCTTGGGCTCTGTGAAGAGGTTGCAAGTACCTGAGATTTCACGATCCCCACAGCCTCCACTCTGGGTCATACTAAGCAAGACCCTTAACTCCACACTGCTCCCTGGAAGCCACACAATGGCAGCCCACACTGCTCCCCAAGAGGATGGATCAAAATGTCACAGAGAATGAAGATTCACATTTATATATTATTTCACTATTGTTATGCCTGAGGGTGAGAAAATGTTTCCATGTGCATCGGCGCAATGAAGAGACCACTAAAAGGGACAAGTGCTCCAAAGTTAAAAAAAAGCATGCACATATAACCAGAGTCACACAACTTTAAAAGTTTTACTGGGAGATATACAACCGAGTCAAATTAAGGAAAAATTATTTTTTTTATTGCAATCAGAATTTTACCTGGCTGAAATCAGTACCTATTAACTTATTTAAACATGCATGTGGGTAAAATATGCAAATCAGAGACTTTTTAAAAAGTTAAACAGTTAAAAATTCAACCTTTTAGTTTACTTTAATAACAAAAGTAACAAGAAAGGTAGCTGCTGTTCTGGTTTGGTGTTCTTCCATTGCAGGTGAAGATGATCCATTCAGGACAGCACAGCTCCATCTAATGTCTCCATGAGGAAACAGAGAGCAGACTGTAGCTGCTATATAACCACCAAAACTTTAGATAAAAACCTCTTCTAAGTGGGCGTATATTTTATAAAACACCTGAACTGAACTCTTCTTACGGTAATCATATTTTCCTTAAATTCCCAAAAATCAGAAATACTTTAATAATCCCAGAGAGGAATTACTTGTTACCGCTCCAGTTACAGTTTTTATAATATATACACACATCCAACATACAATATAATAAGATAAAAAATATAAGAATAAAAGAGAAAATATATACACATATAGCTCTTCTGTATATATATCTGTCACGTATATCTATGCATATGTAAAAACTAAATCCAGATAGATAAAAGTGATAAATCCAAGTAAAGTGATAGCGATGTTTGGCTTGCAAAAATAGTGCATAAATGTCAATTGCGGGGGGTGGGTGGTCTAAATCACTTGAGGGAGGCGTTATAGGGATATGGATGACCACAGGTAGGAATGATTTCCTGTGGCGCTCTGTGGTGCATCTGGGTAGGAGGAGTCTTCTACTGAAGGAAAGTCTTCTGCTGAAGGAAGTCTTCTGATGAAGGAAGAAATTCTGTGAATTTTTTGTTTGAATTGTCACTTGATTTTTGAGTGCAGCACATTGGCCAACAAGTTGTTCTTAATTAAGCTAAATAAATGTTATATGATTAAATATTTAGACCCCTATCAATAAAAAATACAAAGACAGAAGCTGCTATATACAATTGTTTATTTTTGATTTGCAAAACAGACAAAATAACATTACATCAACACCAATTTATAATAGCAAAAGAAAGAAAAAATCCCCAAAGATATTCTGAAATTACATTAGAATTTAGCAGACCTAAGTGTCTCGATAAATGGAGCCATATTATGCTGATCAACACAGGCAATTTATGGCTAGTAGCTCAATCAGTCTACATGTCACAAACACTATATTAAGTGCTTTCGTTGGTTCAGGTATGATTTGGAGTCAGAACGCAGTGTAAGAATTTTGATGCCAGATTCGAAGTTATTTTTCACAAAAACAGTATAATAAACTTAATTGAGAGGAAACGAAATTGGTTGGAGGACTTGGAGGAGCGTGTTGAAGCCAGCCCTATTTAAACCTTCCCTCCCTGTGTAGCAAAAGGGGCAGGTTATGGCACACAGCTCAGGGCAGATGTTACTAAGACAACACTGTTCCTATTCATTTACCAATCGTATAAAATAAAATAAAAAGCCCCCAATTTATTTCAGTGTTTACCTGAAGCAGTTGGACATGAAGACAAGAAAGACTCACCAAGGTGAACACTGTTAATATGATGCAAGGATCTGAATGGAATCAGTATTTTGTTTTTTTTACCAGGAAGCGCCGCTAACTTGCACACTGACGCAATCATCCAAGGAAGTTTGCCACTTCTGTTGCAAACTCACACAATGAAGGACGTAATTTACAGTGTCAGTTAGATGCAACATTTTAGCGTAAAAAAGAAAAAAAAAAAAAAAGAAAAGAAGCAGCATTGCATGGATACTGAGGATTTCATCTCAATTCCCACTGGTGGGGAATTGTTAGAGACTTTGCAACAGAAGGACTGAAGGAGAAGACTGGAAAAACAGACATGCATTACAGAGCTCAAGCTATGCCAAAGAAAACTCACTTCTGTTGCAAAGTCCTTTGGGTTTCTTTTTTTTTTTTTAAGGTGCATTCACTCAGGAGATTTGAATTTAGCTTGCCCTTTAAAAACTACAAGATGCTGTTGATCTCAGCATCATGGCAGCCATTTTAACTGTATCCTGTCGGCGAGGACGATAAAGGTGAGTTTTTCTACCTGGCCGAATGCAGCCTCAGGGTCCAGATGGTCAGAGTACAGGCACTAGTAAAATAAAACAAAACACTCCTGGTATTTTGTGCGTTAAGAGGGGGGAAAAAAAGGCATTTCTAATTCAGAGGACATATAAACTGTAAAAATGAAAAACAAAGAAAAAAAATATATATATGAATGACTTCATTAGCTAGACTCTCCCAAATGTGTGAGATATCTCTGAGGTAATCATTGAAGTATGACTCATTAGACAGCAATAAATATCCACATGAATACAAATATTTAAAAAAGTAAAAACAGAGGCAAATTCTTTAATTCTTAATGCTAAAGCAACATATGAGCTAAAAAGAGGTAGGTTTCTTTTAGGTAGATTATAATATACATCCACTGTGGACACTCCTTTTCGTAAGAACTACATTTATGTCGGCTCCATTACGACACCTGTTCCTATGGTGAGGGGCTTTGGGGAGGGGACACTTCAATCCTTTGCGTAGAAAATGGCCGACCGTTTGGTGTCAATATATGTTTGCCAGTTGTTAGCTGTAGAGTTCTGTAATGGCAACAGTTGTACAAGTGAAACGTAGAAAAAAAAAAAAACATCTTAAGAAGAAGAGAATCTGTAAAGCTTGCTGGTGATGGTGTACCTTGATGTATGCATGTTATTGGCATTGATACTGTGTTATGATGCAGTTCTTAAAAAGAAATCTATACAGAGTCTAAGTAGCCTAATCATGATTAAAAAAAACCCCAAAAAAACAGGAAACTATAAGGGTTGAACTATATTTCACATTTACTGTATTTGGGTGATCTTTTGGAAGATTAAAAAAAAGATAAAAAAAAAAACTATCATCTAATCAGATATTTAGTGGCACAAAAAGGACCCTCCCCTTCTCCCCAATGCCATGTGGTACTGGGCACAAAAATCAATTAGTGTTCAATTAGTGGCTATAATACATCCTTGTGAGCTTTTCTGTTCGGCTGTCAAATCCACAACTGGAGCTCCTCTGTTACCCTGTTCTTGTGTGGAGGGGACTCTCCCCGTGGCATTTTACACATTCACCCGTGCTCCAACACGACCAGACATGCACAAATCAACACTGCCTCTCCAAAAAACAACAAAAGAAATTAAAGAAGAACAAGAACTTAAATCAAACCCACGGTGACATACAGAAAGTATTTGTTCATGAGCTGAAAGGAAAAAGAGACGAACGTGGACACCATCTTTAAAAGTCAAGAGTTCAGTAACCAAGCACATCATAACACCCCTTATCAGACCGACACACCATACTCACACAAGTGGTACTGCCTAAACACAATCGAGCTTTAACTCCTCAACAATAGAATCACAGCAGGGTTTTTTGTAGGGCACGTCAAATTAAATACAAAGAGCAAAACATGATATTTTAAAGTTTGGGAATATCGATGAGGGATTTTTATCCGACAGTGGAGCCCTGACTTGCATCACAGTGACTGAAGATATAAAGACAAAGTCACAGTGACGTAGAACAGTCTTAATAGGTGTGGGAGATTTTAAAACTGGGTTAAAACAACTTCTTATGTGCTGCAGAGAGCTCGACAACATACTTGTGCTCTCCTCTTTCACCCGCTTCCATCAATCTGAAAGTTACAACAGTGTCTTTAAAAAGTCCTTTAACTCTTTCTGACTTTGACTTTGTCAGGTTAGACTTTTAAACTTCAGTTATTTAACACAAAGTAGAGAGAAATTCTGAAATGGAAAGAGAGTTGAAAGGTGGACAGCTTAGACCCTGAACGCACCATCCGGATAGTTAGCATGGACGGGTAGCTGTGTAGGAGCTGGAATTAGTAGAGGTATAAAGGGATTTTAATACAGATAAAAAACAATAAATCTATAGTTTCTATTTAACAAATATGCTCTTTGTGTTTGTTTACTACAAAGAAAATTAGGGTATTGTTCATAACCTGACAAAAATCAGAAAAGTTCAAGGAGTGCGACTACTGCTCATACCTTTTAACTTTTCCTTCCCTATTTCTTTTATTTTGTTTCCTGCAGAGTTATGTGCAGCTAAATCATCTCCATCTTTAAGGATAGAGAAAAAAACTAAGTAACTTCTTTGGAGAATTGCATTAATTTGAAGAGCGTTTCATCTATTAGGGTTGCACGTAGCCTCGTCGTAACAATGGCTGCAGCTGTTAAATGCTTCCATTTTCAGGCAGTCTGGATTATGCCCCGTTTGGCGAAGGACTAACCGAAGATGACTGACAGTAGAGAGAAGGCAGAATACTGAAAACATACAAGCTTCTGCTTCTAAAGTCATATCAATACCTGTTTAGCTAGGGACATAATTATTAAGCCTCTAGAGTCATCAGTTTGATGTATATTAATAGAGCAGGTTTACACCTAACTTGGCAATTTATATGGCTTATACGTGAGAGCAGCTTATCCTCTTACTAAAAACATCAACAGTGGAAGAGGAAATCACACTAAACAGACGATATTCAGTCCAACCAAACACTCAACCAAATCCCTGTTTCAGCCATTTCTTGCTTTTTCCTACATAAAGTGAAAAACAGAGACCAGAGTGCTTTAGAACAAAGTGTTAATGAATCAGAAACAAATTATGGTTGCATATTTCTTTCTGGGACGGAAAAAAAAAGAAAAAAAAAAAGACGTTTTTCAGGATTCTTGTAGCCCTATGTACAGCGGCAGACAAATATTTATAATATGCATGTAAATATATATATTTATATATTTATACCTGGTATGTACAAGATGCAGCCACTAGAGGGCTGCGCAGCATACAACATCAAACAGGAGGGCCAGGCTGTGGAGGTGCACAGCACCACCGCAACTACCAGGCCCTCGGACATTCTAGAAAATCCACTTCCCAGTCAGAAACGAAAGGGGTGTGATATTTGTGGAGGTCCGAAGTAGCTTCAAAAGGGTCTCCACCCTCTGAGCTGACGGTATTCTGGATAGGAACAATTCATGGAATTGGTTTTTATAGACGAAATGACGCGAAACGCACAAAAGAAAAAGAAGAAAAAAAAAATCTATTGCAATTATATCCATATTTATGCCGAGTCCAAGTATGGTATGCAGCTATATATAAACAAGAAGACAGGCCCCTTGCTTTGGCCTCCGCTTACTGTTCCAGTTAGGTTTGGCATGTTAGCCCTTTAAACATCTGTGATAATACACTGGATGCAGAGGGGTGGCTTAACAGTGCTTAGAATATATACGATAGCAAAAAATTTATGAACAGAGACAAAAACAATCAAACCAAAGATTAATCAATAAACTTTAAGAAGTTACAAGCCATTAAGAGTTCTAGGTTTGATTGATAACTAGCAGTGTAAAAGTAGCTAATACATTTAGGGGCTGATTCTCACCACAAACCCAGCCACCTTATTAAAATCCTAAGGTCCTATAAAACCTCAATAAATTACAGACTATGTTCCGGATTCTGTACAAATCTGTAATGATATTTTCCTTCATTATAGTCATCTTGCAGATTGGCTGCATGAGGAAAGCGAACCATGGAGCAGCAGGTATTTTTTTTTTAATATATAAATGGAAGCTGTTTCCAGATTATTTGACTGTACCTTTGGTGAAAGGTTGAAAGGCATGTGTTCATATTATACACAGTCATGTTCATATGTTGCCTTGGAAGGAAAGCTTTGATTCCAAGATGATCAAAGAGTTAAAGTTGTGTGCAGGCACTGCTTTTTGCACTGGCATCCAAAATGTTTTGTGTAAAAGTGACCATTTCACAGAGGTGATGTAGTTATAAAAAAAACCCAGTAGAACAAAGAGGTAGCTGAACTGAATGGCTAAATGTATAACTGAGGATGCTTGTTGTGAAAAGTCAAAATGTCCTGGTATTTTTAAAGCAGCTGTTTGAATTAAATAAGTAGAAAAAACACGTATATAGATATATAGGCTAAAGTCCTATGGATAGCTTAGTTTGTACTATATGACATTCCCTTGTTTACGGTGTTATTGAACATCTGCTTGCTCTCCACACGAGCTTGGCCTTTGCACCAAGACGCTGTTCTTCAGACGTTATGGACATGAAGAGACACACTAACACACACGCACACATTACACTTCCTCTGCTCCGCTTCACCTCACTCCACGTCAGCTTTAAGTCCATCCAGCACATTCTCAGCTCTCTCTCCCTCCCGTTTCCCCTCGCCGCTGAGGTTCTAGGAGACTTCGCTGCCGAACACTTCCAGCACCAGCGGAGTGAGCTGCATGCTGTGCTCCGGCTGGAAGGACAGGGAGCGGTACTGTTTGGAGTGCTCTTCGTTGAGGCTGCGCAGGTCGGCCAGCTTCTGGATCATCTTGGCGTACAGCAGCTGTCCTCCCGGGTGGTGGAGCCGGATGTAGGCCTGCAGGGTCTCTGACAGCCTGTCTTGGAGGGCTTCGATTCTAGTGTGATCCTGAACACCTGGACGGTCTGCAGTGCATCAAAGAAAAGCCTCTAAGTATATATATGCTTGGTGCATTCCCATACATTCCCTCCTCCATAAAGACACAGTACCTGGAGAGAGCAAACAGATGGCCATCAGCAGTACATGTTCCTCTTCATGTAGATTCAGCTTCTTCAGGCCCACCTGGAACTTCACCAGTGGCTCCAGCAGCTCCAAGGTGTGACCCGCTATGAGAGATCAGCACAGAATGACATTCAGGTTGAGCTTAAGATTACATACTGATGGCACAAAACAGCTAAATGCAACAAACTATTTTTCAAAAAGTTGTGTTCTTATCTCTTCCGTGCACAGAGAGGACACTGTAAAATCTTTTGAACTCTTAAAACATCAGTATGTTTTTCTGCAGTTTCGGAAAGGACCGGAAGTTCTTTTGGACAAATGAGGCCTGCAGTGTTTTCGATGCTGTTCTCCATTTACACAATCGAAGAGACACAATTCCAACAAGTCTTAATTAAAACGTATGCACTTAATGTGATCTCAAGTCAGGGCTGCTTAATGCACCAACAAATGCATGCATGGGCTGATGCAAATGAAAATACAAATGATTGATTTCAATATTTTACCAAAATATCAGCTTGCCGATGCATCAGTCTATGTGTAAAACCAGACTGATGGAGCTAGTCACTTTGTTTCTCATCTTAGTCTAAATTTCTAAAACTCAGCACAGAATAATTGTACCTTTTAAAGAAAACGTAAGTGTTTTTTTTTTTTTCAGTGGTTTTGTTTAAGGATTTTTTTTTTTTGCTTCTACAGCTCTGACAATAAAACGGAA
>JAGKQL010003658.1:0-19775 GCA_018398635.1 Cyprinodon brontotheroides | reverse complement strand
CTTGTTTGGTCCAGACTTCCAAGTCCTAATGTGCAATAAGCCCCCCCCATCAGTCCTGATCAGATTTATTTGGATAGACTACTGAAAACAGATGCAGTTGTTTTAACACTTACGGTTCTGATGCAGGGTTAGTTGTGCAGGTGTCTTGAAATTTTCCTTAGTTGAACTCGTGATTCACTTTGAAGTGGGGCTGTCCTGTTTATGCACTGCCTAGCTATTGCTGAAATATCATCTTCACTCTCCACCAACACACACATATGCAAGGGCAGGTTTAGATTCAATACAGGATTTGAAAGCACAATCATGGCAAAAGCTCCCGTCGGATTGGTTTGCCACATGTCCGCCATCTGAGCTAAAAACTGAAGGTCATTGTCATGGCAACTTTGGCGTTTTTAAAATTGAAGTATGTTTAATCCCAGTCCTCTGGCACCTGAAGACATTATTGCCACAAATCCTACTGTCAGTCATCAAAAAAGATGAGCTGGCTGCCCTTTAAGAGAAGCGGTGCACAAAGTAGCAACGCTGTGGAAAAGTCCTGTCTGCAGTACAGTGATTTCTAAAGTAAACCAAACAGCTTTTCCCCAAGAATGTCACTGTCTCTCAAAGTGACATATCGGACAGATTTTTGTCTCAGTGTGTGGGCTGGTGTGTATTTTTTTCAACAGAGAGAATTTACACCCAATGGTTTGACCAGTAAAGATTGAGATCCTATGAGCTCCTACTTGAATACTTTGGTTTAAAAAATCTCTTATGGTCTTATGGGTGAGTTTGCATGTTCTCCCTGAGCATGCATGGGTTCTCCCTGGGTACTCTGACTTCCTCCCACAGTCCAAAAACATGACTGTTGCCCTGCGATGCACTGGCGACCTGTCCAGGGTGGACCCCGCCTTTCGTCCATTGACAGCTGGAGATAGGCACCAGCCCCTCATGACCCCACTTGGGATTAAGAGTGTTTGAAAATGGATGGATGGATGGATGGATGGGTCTTATGGGTTTAACACATTACTATAGCAACAGTATTCTGCCAAAAGTCCACATATGCAGTAAATACTCCTACAAGCAGCTTTTCTTCATACAGATGCTCATGAACGACTCTTCATGTGCATGTTTGGTGTGTTACATGTGAAAATAGAGTACTACAGATCCCCAATATATCACACACAAGTGCTTATTTCTTCTTTGCGTGCATGTGGTTTGATATCCACGCAAACCACATGCACATGTGGACCTGTTCCTGTGCACTCATGTCAACTTTCGTCCCTTTGAAGGTGTTATCCAGCAGACAAACCAACCTGCATGTGATTGGCTACTTTTCCGGAGATCTCGCCTCTTGAGGCTGTACTCTTCTTTTTACTAGCGAAGCAACTTCAGCATAACCGCTTCTCTTCAAGATTTGGAAGTTGGTAAGCAAAGTCATCATTAGATATACATTGTCTTGATGAATACAGAATTCTATTTGATTGTAGGGGGTTAATTCAAAAGGGTTATAGGAAATCTACAAAAAAAGTTCTGGTCAAGTAACCCAATAGTTCCAGATAGCTCAAACGTCACCAGGAAACGGGAAGACAGTTTACGCTGGTTACCTTGGCAACGCATCACAACTAAGGATGCTGGATTTACTTAAAAGTAGCCAATCACAGGTGAGTTGCTTTGTCCGGTGGCCAATGCCTTCAAAGTAAAAAAAGTTGCACAGAAACAGGTCCACACCCAAGGAGGAGGGAGGCTAGATGCACGGGAATATAAAACCAAGAGAAGAGAAGCAGAGAAGGAACAAAACTGGTGTGTGATTTATTGGGGCTCCGTGGTGCTCTATTTGCACATGTAACATGCTAAACATGAGGAGTTGTTTATGAGCCTCTGTATGAAGGAAAGCTGCTCATAGAATTATTCATTGTGTGTGTGGACTTGAGGCTACGGAAGAGGATTAGGGCCACTGGAAAAAAAAAAAAAGTAAACTGATTTTTAAATTTTATTTCAGTTTAACATGGGAAAAAAGTCAGAATTCTGAGATTAAAGTCAGAATTCTGACTTTTTTCTCAGAATTCTGAGATTAAAGTCAGAATTCTGACTTTAATCTCAGAATTCTGAAAAAAAAGTCGGAACTCTGAGAAAAAAGTCAGAATTCTGACATTAAAGTCAGAATTCTGACTTTTTTTCGATACTATACTGAAATAAAATAAAAAAAATTAGTTAACTTTTTTTTTTTTTCCAGTGGCCCTAATCCTCTTCCGTATGAGGCAGATTAATAACTTGATACATTTATTAACTTTCAAAGTGCATTTTCTAACTGAATGATATTAGCAAACTTAAGCAGAGGTGATCAGAGTATTTAGGATAAAGTGAAATAAATCTATGGACAGACGCTTTTAACAGTACCCTGGGTTAAGATGTGTGAAACATGAAAAAAAAAATGTTTTTTAGCCTAATGTCACATTGGGAAATACATTTAATTTGACCAACTAGAAGTAGTGATATTGATGGTATCAATACTCCCAATACACTGTCAAATTTTGTTTTTTATATTGTACAACATTTTGAGTCCTTTCTCATGTAAACATGTTTCTTCCTCTCACCTGAGTGCTTTTTAGAGGATTAAGGTCTGAGCAGTGAACTGGCAATATCTGTGATGACCTTATGACATAGTGTTTTTATCCTGTTGAAAGACCAAATGACATGGCATCTTCAGTATACTGACAGAGTACAACCGACATTTTCTTAAATCTCCGGATATTTCTACTCTTCTTCACTCCATTAACTCTAATGTGGTACTAAGGACATTTGGGAAAATAAACAGGTCCACACCATTATACTGTAGCTCCCCCTTCATCCTTTATTTGGGCAGGAGGCTCTCTCCCACATGCCAAAAGTTTTGAAACAAAGTTAACTGGAGGGATGTTGCACAAAAGACCAATCTACCTGGCACTACAAATATTTGCATCCCTGCAGTGAGTTCTGGTCAAGGTGCCTGTCTTCTTGTAAGATCTCATGGCATTGGAGCTTTTTTTATTTGGCTAAAAGGTATAATGGTAACCAGTTTACTGGCAGATGTGTTTCTACTTATAAAGGTTCTGAGGACAAATAAAATAAATTTCACCACTTAGTGGGTGGTTAAGTACTGTCAGTAGACCAAAACAAGATGTGTGAAGAGTGACGTCTTTCTTTACCTACCCTCCAGCTGTACCTCCCCACCTGTTGTCTCATATGTGCTTATATACAAAGGATAAATACACAGAAACAGCATCACCATTTAAAGAAACATCTAGCAAAGATGTAGATTGTTCCTAACATTGCTATTAGCATGTAAACTTCATCCTGTAAATTGGTCATCTTCAGTTGAACATTTCAATCTTCTGGGCAAGCTCTTGGCTTTTTTACTGCTATGTTATGTTGCTCTTTCCAGACAGGGAAGGGCTAAGCTGTGGGTGGCATCTACTCACATGTACACATGCACTTACGGCCAGCCAGGCTTGTAAACAAGAGACTAGAGAACAGCGCAAAGACAGGGTGTGTGACGTCACATCACATTTCATCTAAAAACATACATTTCGTTCTTCTCTTCACTATTTTTTAAGTTATTTCTATGTAAAATAAGGAATTTTTGCTTATTGCTCCTTTAAATATCTTAAAGATTTTAAAATGTTTTGCAATTTAACAAGGCATCCAGGATTTTGGAAACATGAACGATGCCAATATTTATGGGTCAAGAGAAATAAAATAAAAAATATTAATGCTGGTGCACAGTGGTGGTATAGGGGTACGGCTAGCATCCATGTACAGAGAGGCCTTAGTCAATGAATCGACTGTCATTGTTTCAATTCTTTCCCAGTTGACTTTTGCTGCATTTCTTCCCTCCTCTCCATCAGCCCCATTCCCTGTTTTTGTCTAGTTTCAGAAAAAAGCCACAGTTACGTAAAAGAACATATTCTTTCTGTCCTGTGTTGTATAAGCAAACATGAATTAACCACACAAGCAGCATCAGACATGATTCATTTTTGTGTATGTATCTTAAAATGCACTTATTTATCAATACAGTGATATTACAAGGCTCAATAACACCTTTAACACCTTTTGCACTGAAGTTATATATGTTGGCTGAGTGTTTTTCAACTCTGGTCATCAAGGCACTCTATCTTGCAACGTTTAGTTGTTTCTCTGCTTTAATAGACCTGATTTAGATAATTGCAGTTCTCCTTGTTAATCTGCTTTCAATTTTTATCAGGTGTCTGAAAGCTGGGAAAGAGATCCAAGATATGCAGGGCAGTGGGTGTTGAGGGCCAATGTTGAAAAATCAAGTCTTATTTTTTCCGACATAAACAGCATCCTTAAAGTGGAAAAGAAACAGTTAACCAAATTAACTTAATTCACAAGATTGTGTTTTACTATTAACAATAATTATATTACAAATATGAAAAATATAAAAGAATTTTTTTGGCAAGGGTGTCTGCCATATTGCAGTACTCCAAGCAGTGACATCACGGTGTTGGTTGATGCTTCAGTTTGCAGTTGAATACATTCATAATACCAGTGATAAATCACAACTGTAAAACACTTTGGCATGAAGGAAGATGAAGCTTAAAGGACACTTAGACATCTAAATAACATTGCTTTCGTTTTTGAGCCCATTTGCTATGTGCATCCAAGTGTAGGGCATCTGTTTGGTGTTGACGGTCTCCAACCTGTGACGTGCAATCAGTCTGAACATGCATGCGCTTTGCAGCAAGGTAGGATGTGCAGACTGAGTACACAGCGCCACGAATTGCTGGTCATAAGATTAGAATATCATAGAAAGGTAGATTGATTTTCGGTAATTCCATTTTAAAAAGTGAAACATATATTATATTCATACATTACATACAAACTCCATATATTTCAGATGTTTATTTTGTTTTAATTTTGATGATTACAAATGACAACAAATGAAAATCTCCAAATTCATCATATCAGAAAATTAGAATATTGTGAAAAGGTTCAAAATTGATGGCCCTGGTGCCACACTCTAATCAGCTAATTAACTCAAACCACCTGCAAAAGCCTTTAAATGGTCTTTCGGTCTAGTTCTATAGGCTACAATCATGGGGAGAAGACTGCTTTGACTTGACAGTTGTCCAAAAGGCGACCATGGAAGCACCTTACTGGGAGGGCAAGACACAAAAGGTCATAAAGCTAAAAGAGAGCTGGCTGTTCACAGAGCTCAGTGTCCAAGCACATTAATAGAGAAGGAAGGAAAAGATATTGAGGTGAAAAGTGTGTACAAGCAAAGAGGAATATGTGCCGCACCCTGGTACTGGTAGCTTTGGCACTGTGTGCAGGTGCCAAGTCCTGTTGGAAAATGAAATCTGCATCTCCAAAAAGTTGGTCAGCTGCAGGAAGCATGAAGTGCTCTAAAACTTCCTGGTATGTGGCTGCGTTGACCCTGGACCTCAGAAAACACAATGGACCAACACCAGCAGATGACATGGCACCCCAAACCATCACTGACTGTGGAAACTTTACACTGGACTTCAAGCAACGTGGATGAAGTGCCTCTCTTCTTTTCCTCCAGACTCTGGGACCTTGATTTCCAAAGGAAATGCAAAATTTACTTTCATCAGAGAACATGACTTTGGACCACTCACCAGCAGTCCAGTCCTGTTTCTCCTTAGCCCAGGCAAGACGCTTCTGACGCTGTCTGTGGTTCAAGAGTGGCTTGACACAAGGAATGCGACAGCAGAAACCCATGTCTTTCATACGTCTGTGTGTGGTGGTTCTTGAAGCACTCACTCCAGCTGCAGTCCACTCTTTGTGAATCTCCCCCACATTTTTGAATGGGTTTTGTTTCACAATCCTCTCCAGGGTGCGGTTATCTCTCTTGCTTGTACACTTTTTTCGACCACATCTTTTCCTTCCCTTCGCCTCTCTATTAATGTGCTTGGACACTGAGCTCTGTGAACAGCCAGCCTCTTTAGCGATGACCTTTTGTGTCTTGCCCTCCTTGTGCAAGGTGTCGATGGTCGTCTTTTGGACAACTGTCAAGTCAGCAGTCTTCCCCATGATTGTGTAGCCTATAGAACTAGACTGAAAGACCATTTATAGGCTTTTACAGGTGGTTTGAGTTAATTAGCTGATTAGAGTGTGGCACCAGGGGCCATCAATTTTGAACCTTTTCACAATATTCTAATTTTCTGATATGATGAATTTGAGATTTTCATTTGTTGTCATTTGTAATCATCAAAATTAAACAAAATAAACATCTGAAATATATGAGTTTGTATGTAATGTATGAATATAATATACAAGTTTCACTTTTTAAATGGAATTACTGAAATCAATCTACTTTTTCATGATATTCTAATTTTATGATGACCAGCACCTGTATGTATGTGCTACTTTGATGACATTATGAGTGTTTTGGGTGAGGCTGCTGTTCACTATCTGCAGTTAGAATGTTGACCTGGACCAATTACTGTGTGGCAAGTTGTTCTTTACCAATGTTCGGACCTCAGTATAACCTGACTGCCTGCAGTGGATACGGGGAATCAATGTAAGAAATAGACCATTTCTTTGGAAGTTTGGGACTGCTGTGGTAGTCTGAGGCTAAGCGATCCCATGCTTAGCCACAAGCTTTGGTGATATAGATACCAGTCTTTGTTAAATTGGATAGCAGTAAAAATTGGATATTGATTTTCCTTACCATTCAGGATAGTTACAGAAGTGCCTACAGAGTTTACTTAAGTAGAAGTAGAACTAATTCATCATATTTTTACTCAAGTGAAAAAAAAGTAGCCTTTAAAGAAATTACTCAATTACTCAAGATTAAAAAAGTATTTGGTAAAAACACTACTCAAGCACTGAGTTACAGAACTTACAAAATCAATAGTTACAAAATGTAGAACATGTTAAATTACAGCATACTGTTTGCTGTATTTTCACTCAACCTCCAAATGACACAGCAGATGGAAAATAATATTTTGCTGATAAACCTTGTGTACAAACGGGAAGAAAATGTCGCTCAGTGGTTCATATTTGATTAAAAGAAGCTCATTTTTGTTAAGTGGAGTGGAATAGATGTAGCTAAAATTTTACTCAAGTAAGAGTAGTGATGCCTAATCATATTTTTGCTCAAGTAAAAGTAAAAACTACCTAAAATATTATTATTTTAAAAAACTTACTCAAGTAAATGTAGCTGCAAAATTTTTACTAATTAATAGCCACTTCTTGATAGGGATGAATAGTTTGAAGAACTGGACCCCTGTGCATCCTAAAAAACACTTGTGGATTACTTGTCAGAAGTACCTGGAAACTCTGATCAACTTACTAATCATTATATCATAAGGGTTATTGATAACTGCCTAGGTAATTATTATAGCAAACAATAATTTCTTCAATGATCCATAAATGTACTCAAATTAAATACTGGAATAAAAACTAGATTGAGACTACAGTGATGAAGTTAAAGATATATTCATTTAAAGGATATTAATATATCTTTACCGGAGGTAGCAGCAATAAAAAACGTAGTTAGAGTGATTACTTTTTTGGGGTGTTTCTGATAAATTGGGTTGATAATATCAGCAGATGGTTTGGGCAGTCTCTTCCTAAACAATGAAATGAACTTATGAACCATCAGTGGAATCCAGGTCCTGCCCACAAGACTCCACCACTTTATCTAGGACAATCCTGTTTCTGGAGAAAGAATGGTTTTTAGTCAGGCTGTCTTTAGCGTTCTGAATTTTGGACGCATGGTGTCACAAATTTGACCAAGTATTACAAAGTTCACAATAATGAAGCACGGATTGAGACTGAAAGGACAGATGGACGTCTCTGACTTAGAACACAATGTGACCAGTTGCTTCATAAAATCAGAGAACATGAACTGGTCGCCATAAAATGCTCGTGATAATGTGGGAAGGGAACAAAAGCACTCTGGGGGAAGGAGAGCGTGTTGGACGATGGCTGTGTTTACAAATGCCTGCGTCCTGGCTGGCCAGCCCAGGTTCACCAAGCGGTCACCGGTTCTGAGGTCTCTATTTTTTTTTTTAATGAAAAGATCTGTGAAGCAGAATTAAAATAATCTACCTCCAGACTCTGGACAGAGGGCTTTTTCTGTTTTTGAAACAGGAAAGAGGAAAGACACAGAGCAAGAGGGAGTGGAGGGGTCAGCTAAAGAGGGACGCTTGTGAAAGAGAAGAATTAAGGGTAATGAGTGTGTTCGTCAGTCACAGCTACTTTAAAATGACTAAATGGCCCACCTTCTGTGAGTCTGGGCCCTTATAACAAGAAAACAAGAAGCTTACACAGGAAATTGACAGTGTACAGTTTCCAGCCGGCTTAGACATTTGGAAAATAGTTATTCCAATGATAAATTTTTTAAAACAATATTAGAATGATTAAACATAGAACTAAAGTTAGCAGAACTAAAGGTCATCCTTATACCTTTATCTACCCCTTGTCTAAGATCACCCTTTTACAGTAAAAAGTTTAGATTAAAACCCCAGCATACTGTACCTTTCTCCAGCAACCTGTTAAAGTTCAATCAGGGTTTTCCCAAATTGTTCCTTTGGACACAAAGTCTGAGCTTAACCACACTTGGGAAAATGCATATTTCATAACCTTATATACTGATTTACGACATTATATTGGTTTTTTACTCTTTCCAAAATTGCAATGAGAATTAATCACTTCCTTTAACCTTTTTTTTTTTGTTTGGGCGGCCTGTTAGGACACCTCCATGGTAACCTTCATTTATGGGTTTTCCTGACATTGAGAGGAGAAATACAGAACTTCCTGAAAAATGCCTGATCTCCTCTGGCCTGCTGAGCTTGGAGTGTCAGAGGCGGTGGATGGATGCCTAGGTTTGACCTACTTGACCTGTTAACTCTGTGACGGCACAAAAGCTCAGTGGAAGAAAACGGATGGACAAATAAGATGCATGAATCAATAATTTCTTAAAGTTACCTTTTGAATTTATTTCATATATTAGCCAATATATTCAAGTTAAAGATGCAGTACTGCAACTATTAAAACTTCCAACTTACCTTTGTTCTTACATCAGTTCCACCTTCCTCTAAGTGTTTTCTTGAGAAAAAACATCAGTGCACAATTTCTGTGTTTGAGATAAAACCGTGTGTCTATTTTTGTTATCCCCTCAGGGCGAACAAAGAGGCAGGATTATACAGAGACAAGCTTTTCTGTAGCATTACCCCAGCTGCTAATTCCATCTGAGACAAAATCTGCATCTGAATGCAAAAGATCTAGCAGAGAGAAAAAATAATCACATAACACACTGAGTTATTATGAACAATTTAATAAGACAGACCATTGTTTTATCCAACTTTATTTAATAGTGCCGGGATAACAAAAGAGAAGGATGCAGACCTTGGAGCCAAATCCAAATCACATCAGTAGCTGCTGCGCCCCGGGTGAGGGCAGGCTCAGTCAGCCGTACCATGCAACTGGGATAATTAGTTTTGGAAAGGAATATCAACTGATATAATTGAGCATTCTTTGCTAATGAAGATCCTCTGTGTTGTCACTATTGAGGCGCTAATTGATAGGGGAGGGATGGGCTGTGCAGGATATCATGATGGAAGTGCTGCTTGAGTCGATAACCAAAACTTTATCACACTGATGTGTTCTGTTATCAGACAGTTTTATTTAGAAGCATGACGCAGTCTGCTTTTCATGTTAAAATGAAATCCCTAGTCACTTAACTAAAAAAGTTCATTTACAGTACTTGATTACTATACTTAAGTACTTTTTTTTAAGTATTTTACTTTACTTGAGTCATTTTTTGGGGGGGTTTTTACTTTCACTCCTCTACATTTAAAAGTCAAATATTGTACTTTCTAATGCACAATATTTCGAGGAAGCTGCTAGTTACTTGTTATTTTTGGCACAGCTTAGCTTTTTAATCCACGGTTGCTGTTTTTTCTTTCTTGAAATTTAATTTCTACATGCCAGATACTAGCCTTAAGGACTGAATTTGTACACCACTGAGATTTGCATGACATTCCACCAATGTAAAAAACCCAGGGCTGATATTATTTGTAGTTTATATTTTTATTAAATTGTTGATTGTAATGTAAATCCCTTTATTGTCCCACAATGGGGGAAATCCACTCTATTTTAAACCATCTCTTTTTGAAGGAGTGGGCTGCCATTGCATGGTGCCCAGGGAGCAGTGTGAGGTTAAGGTCTTTGCTCAGGAACCCAGAGTGCAAGCTGTGGAGATCAAACCAGGTACTTGCAACCTTGTAAGAGCATGATGAGTTCTCAAATCCAATTTGCCGTTTCTTTGTGGTAGTAGATTTAAACTTGAACCTATATTCCATAGTAAACATGTTAGGAGAATCAGGATGCTCTTGTTTTCTTTTTGGTTTGTTTTTAAGTTAGAAATAATAAACAAAATAGCTTTCCTTCAGCATTTTTATGCTTAAGTTCTTTACAGATGGTGTAGAATCTGCAGCAGATGGTTCAATACATCAGGTGGTTTCTAAAAGTTACATTGTTCTTTAAAATTACTCTAAAAAGTATCCAGCAATGTACTCATATTTGAAATTTATATTTATATTTTTGAATAAATAATGCATGTACATTTAATTACTGAAGTATTTTAAAAAGTAAGTACTTCAATACTTTAACTAAATAGATGACCTAAGTTTTTTTTACTTGGAGTTGAGCAATACTTTTACTCAAGAACTACTGGTGAGTAAGTACCATCACTGCTTAAATACATAGGGCCTTTCTTTACTTGCCTGTGGAGAAAAGAAAGTTTTCAAATTTAGTGTTTTCACCTTGCTATTCTAACAAAAAATAAGGCTGGTCGGAGTTTAGGGATTGAACAGGTTTCAATTGAGGGGAAGCAGAGGGTCTGGGATTTTGAGAAAGGGCTCTGAGGAGGGGCTTTGGTTAAATTAGTTGAGGGAATAATAGGAAAGCTAATTGGTTTGGACAAGTTTAGGGAGCTGGAAGTAATGCAGTCCTTTAAAAGAGATGAGGGTAGATCCAGCAAAACTATGAGATAATCAGGGGTGGTATTTAGGATAGGAGGACCCAGTCCAGAAACACTGGGGCCTCCTGATGACCCCAAGGGGAACAAGGGCACAAGTGGAACCAACAGGGGGCAACAGGTAAAATTACTCTGACCTTATCTGGTCAAATGATTTTGTAAAATATTTTAAGAGATTCCATGCCCCATGCTTCCATTGTATACTATGTAAAGAAATATCTTTAAGGTATTTTAGAAATTGGCTTTCATTATTAATAAGGTAAAATTTAGTTTCAAATGCATTAAATCAAGTCTTTCAGATTCTTAATGCTCCTAAATTTTATATTTACGTGTTAACTTGCAAAAGCTATAGACCAACATTTTTCTTAGTCATAAACTGAGTAAGCAGCATCTTTCAGCCCTCCATGCAGGCGGTGGATCCCCACAGCAAGGAAAGGATATTTTGTTATGTATAATACTCATGATAAAGGGAGTCCAGTCTTAGACTATGGGTTCAGTAACACCTTTAGTAACACAAATACTTTTTATCTTACAGGTTCTAAACTCAAGGTCAGCTGTTATGTGATGTAAAAACTCCTTCTTGTAAAAGTCTGATGTTGATAACCCTCTGATGTTGATAGTTATATTTTTTATTTAATATTTTTTGAGAATAAATGAACATGTACAAATCTAGACAAATAAACATTGACTCAAAACCCTTTATAAAGATTTTTGTTGAATAAATAACATTTTGTTTATAATTATATTTGATTTATGTGTTAAATTGTGACAAAGAAATTCCTTTTACATATACTGTAATGTAAGACATATTTAGTTTCCGCTTGTATTGTTATACACATGCTACCTTGAAGTCTTTGGCGGTTTGAGGCTTTGTTTATCCAAGAATATGTGGACTAGTGAAGAACTGTGTTAAATTCATAGAGCAAGCGTCAGTCTACAATCTACAATTTTTGTCTTGGCAAAGTCCTTTGCTTTTTTTTTTGCAAGAGACTTAAAAAAAAAAAAGTAAAGTCCATCAAATCTATTTTAAAGCATTGGTCCAGCTTTCCATCAAGAAATTTTAAAATGATCAATATTCAAGCCTGAAAGTAAGCAGGACTTGTTTTTGGCTTTTTCATCCAAACTTCAACTCAAATGTGCATCGTTTTGTACAGACGGGTTTGTCACAGCCTATTCCAAACTATAGCCCAGCAATCTGAATCATACTTAGGTTGCACACATCAGTTTGTAATCCTACAGTACAATCTTAAGGTTTTTCCACACTATCTGATGATGTAGTGGAACAGATACTGTATTTTACTGCTGCATTCTCCTCCTTGTGTGTTTTTATGTGAGCTACTGTCCTTACAGGGATGATGCTTCAAGCAATGTTGATGAAGTGCAAAGTGACTTTGGGATAAATAATCCTAATGAATCACTGAGACAAATTAGTATGTTTTGGGAGCACAAAGTTAACTCGAAACGTACAGAAACGTGTAATACGATGAATCACAACGGAACAGAAAATAAGATGCTAGTTCTAGCCTGGCACTTCAGCTGAATGGGATATATCTTCAACAGGCCCGAGACATGAATTTATTGGAGACTGTAGCTGTTTGTGCTGAGTCAGATATATCCACACAAACAAAACGTGGATGAACCTGATCTTCAGAGAGTTTTCCTAATACAAAAACTACTTTCACCTAGAAATGTGAAAAAAGTCTGCAGCCTCCAGAACTTTATTAAAGAGTGAGTTATTGGTATAAAATTACAATACCAATATAGCCATCTTACATTGTAATTGAACTTATTATCATACCTAGTATCAGACTTAGAATTGCTATTCACAATAGACTATTCTCAAATGATGAAAAAAAAAGAATTGCCATTGGAAAGCCATTGTTTCCTATTATTCCTGGGCATTTTGTGTATGTAGTTAATAGGCTTGTGAGTCCTGTTTAATGCTTGTTAGTAGATCCTCCCCTTAGCTAGATATTTACCCGTGTAATGGTCAGTATTCAGCATACACAAAAAAAAAAAAATCAGAACTTTTAATTGTAATTGTGCCTTTTAGGCAAAAATATTGAGAAATATTTTGGAACAATCCACAATCATCAGTGATTCTGTCTGTGCTGTGCTTGTGTGAAATACTAGGGTATTGTGTTGCTTTTAACCATAACAGTCTATCATTCAAAGTCATTAAGTTGTCAGGAAAGTTGTATTTTCAAAATATTATCCATGCTTTTAACCTTTTTTTCTGTCTTATGTTTGTTTATCATGACACAGCAGGCTTTTGTCATCAATCCACCCCACTAATTTTCAAACATTTCCATTAATGCTTTTTAACAAAGGTATTGGCTTTTTTCCACCCTACTCATCTCTGATAGTACCTATACCTGATTGCAGAGATAGTACTGGCACTGAAAAGCAGTAGAGGAAGACATTTTAACATTTGAAAATTGGTTGATTTAGTATAGAGCAAGACCAAGTGGAGGTAGTAAGGGCATAAATATTAACACTACAATATTTATATGATACGTATGATACGTACACTACTATAAGTATGAATTATAAATCACTTGACACACATAAAGGGCTTTTATTTAGCTACATTACACACTTTTTCCCTTTCAATCTACTATTTCATAGAGAATGTCTTATTGGGAAATGTCTAATTAGAGGTTTATACATTTTGTGGTACAGGATAAAGTGTATCTGAACATTATTGATCGAACATAAAAATTTCCCTACAGAAAAAGCCATAAAAATGTGCAAAAGGAGAGGGCTGTGGCAACCCAACCCTGCTGTATTTTACCAAAGGATGTCACAGACCTCAGGAAATAATGTCAGCTTTTAATAATGATGATATGGCTCCTTTTGAGATATTGCTTATAACTTAGAGGCAGACGGACAAAATGAAGGAAAGTTGTGCTCAGTAATAGAGGAGTAGATATTTAGAAAGGATGATGTAAAGCAGAACAGGCAGATTATACCATTCCATTATACTTTGTCACATATCTCTGAAATCGGGCACAGCATTCAGCTGCTAGCTGTCTCCGGGATCACTTCTTGTGACAGCCGAAGGACCAGACTGTTCACAGCAGTCAGCACAGAGATGGTCTGACACATAACCAGCAAAAGTAGTTGATCATAAGCTGACTAACCACTCCATAGGAAACCAGCTAAAAAAGATGATTCTCGCTTATTTGAAATAAACACCAGAGTATGACTGATTATAGCCAAAGGCTGTACTAGTTGCTGAGGTTGGTGTCAAAGGGGAGGCCAGAGAAAATACAGGAGAGGCAGAGGAAGATATTTAGCAGGGGTTAGATTTAAATTCCTGATAGTGTCAATAAAAAGGTAAATGGCTAAGTTAATGTCATATATTGCTCCAGAGCACACTTACATTCCCCAAACGTGATCTCTCTCTCTTTGAGATGATACATATAGAGGAGATAGAAGAAAACACACCAGCCTGAAGCAAAAACAATATTTCTTAGCTTTTAGCCTCTAAAGACTTCAGGATTTTAAAATGCAATCAGGTCTTGTTGCCATCTTTCATAATTCCTAAATGCAAATCTGACTTGACTTTTGGCCTTGTTAACAATATTGATGTATAGAGTTTTATTTACTTTTCCAAAATATGTTTTTGCAATGATTTTCAAATCAAGCCAACAAAAGATTAAATATTTGTTCTTTACTAAGAACTACAGAGCATTGTTTATTATGTGTTATAAGTGCACCATCATCTTCTTATGTCTAATAAGGCTTTTCAAATTTTTAGACATTATAACACTCCAGTCTGTGCTCATATTCATGTTTTCAACATGACTTAACACTGCTACACATTAGTGCCCAAAGTCGCTGCAAGAATCAGCACGTGGTCATGGAAAAAAGTAAGAGAGGGAGAAAAGATATTTAAGGCCTTGCTCCCCCTGTCAGCTTTCACCTCTCTGCCTTCCATGTTCATGTTTTCACAGCCCCTAATCCTGGCGGCTCCAACGCCAAGCGGTCACAGGTTTTGACAGCAGACTGTAATGACCTAAGCTGTTCTCCGCAGGAGGTACTTTGGGTAAATAGTCGGGTGGGATGTGGGATGTAGAAGGAATGCCAAGTGCTAGACTGCTCAGACATAAAATCTAATGAAATATAGTTTTTATATTGTGAACCTTTGGGTTGGGTGCCTTGTCAAAGGTTATCTTTTGCGGTTGTTTTGTGGAGTTCAACACATTGTGAGGTTGTATGTTAAGTTCAGTTTGATGTTTGGTCCCAAAAAAAATGCTTGAAATAAGGTTGATGCTGAAATGTGTCGGTTTGCATCAATGTGCAAACCTACAAGTTTTTCTCCCACCTGTTACTTCTGTTTTTTTGTGCTTATTTTCAGAGTACATGTTACAATATCTCAAGTCGATTGGCAGAACCACAGTGGTGCTTCCAGTTCTGCAAAATAAAATACAGTCAAAAAAATTAGAGCATTATCAGAGCATCTCAAAACTATTTGCATTAATCTTTACGTGCTGGGAATTTTAAAGAAGCACAAAAAGTAGTAAAATTGAGAATATTGCCTAGTTCAAGGAACACCTGCAAAACCTCTGAGCAAGACCACATCACATCACGGGCACTAGAGCATCTAAAAAAAACATTTAAACAACTTAATAGATAGCGTCTGTGATTTTCCTCCATGTCTTCCTTTTGTCTCATATGGGATCGCTTTTTCAATCGACGGGGCCAACGTCATTGGTTTCTCAACTGATGTAGTCAACGTTTTAATTGGTGTGCGGGGAGACATGCAGAGTTTACAAGAAACAAGATATCCGCGCACGCCAGCTACCATTCATTCATCCTGTCCGCTGAAATGCTGCTAGTTTTACTCACATACCTGGAAGATGTCTAGTGCTACTACTACAACAGATGATCTCGCTCTCGAAATGCTCTCCAATTTTTAAATATTCAATTAATAACAAAACAGCTCTTCCAAAACAGGAGAATTTAAACATGCACCAATCAAAGCTGAATGACATTAAAACAAGGGAGGCCCAATAACAGTTTGAAAATAAGGTGTAAACAACAAAATAACCTAGAAGTGGAAATATGGCAAATGATATGACATCCAGTAGCCAGAGGTGAACAGTCTGTCTCTGATGATGTGCAAAGCGTGAATTGGTTCTACAGTTTGTTGAGGTAATGAGTCGCACATGAAGAAGCTATCACCAGGGAAACAGCAGGCATACTTAACGCCGCACACAAACAGCCAAGTAACCCAATAATCATCTGCACCATTATGGCCACCAGCTCAGTTCTGATTGTCAAATGACCTGTGTGGGTGTTTGGAACCATGATTATCGGAATGTATTGTATGGACCATGTATGTGTTAGGGTTCAAGGTGTCTTTGGATCTTGGATTTATTCCCACAGATGCTCCCAGATTCTTTTAGATTAATATCTAAGATGCTTGGAATTCAAATCAATGGAGGCCAACTTCATGGCAGAGGGACTACTCCTGTAGGGGAGAGGGTTGGGTTATGTAGATGCTAGGTAGCATTTTGGTTGCAGGAAAAACCTCTCCCTCACAGAGCAGTGTGTTGTTACAAGATCAGCTTGATCAACTTCACTCATAATAATCATTAATATTAGAACTGTACAATAATTAGTCACAGAGCACAAGATTCAGCAGTAAGATCAAAAGCTTTTTTGCTTCATAGTTTGGCTCAGATGTTTTGACTGCGTAATTAGGGAGCTGCAGTTAATTAACAAAGGTAAAACCAGACAGAGAACAGTTTGGTATTTGCTTTGATTTAGTCATTTCATAACACAATCTGTTAGTTTCATCTTAACAGCTGAGCAGAAGCTAATTTAACACATCAGTACTGTGCATGTTTCTTGTCCAAAGTATTTTTATATAACACAAATTTGTCAAATTTGTGAAAAGATACATGTTTTGCAAAGGCAGGTATAAGTAGGTATATTTGCTGAAAGGAACAAAAGTGATGTCCTGCACTCCATGGTTGGTCAACAGCTTTTCATAGTTTCTACAGCCAAAAGGTTTATTCCCTGTTTAGGTAATACTCTGTCGTATTGGACTTCAACTGCTAGTTTTGAGATATAAGATTTAGAAACTACATTTTGGATGTAATTTATAAAATGTTAACAGTTCCCCTAGGCTTCATGAGATGGGAAATACAGGCACACGTACAAATATAGAACAAATGTTGTTTTTTTTTCAAGTTTTTTAACTTATTTGAAAAAATAGAGTAAAATACTTCAAACCCTGAATCATGTAGGTATGATGATTACAGATAATGGAAATCTAAAATTTAGTGTCATAGAATATAACTTTTTGAAAAAGTTATAGAATTGAGTCAAATTGTAGGGTCAAATTGTAGGGTCAAACTCCGACCAGCTTATTCAGTGAAAACCACTGGAAAGTTTCCTGCTGTTTATTTGCATATGAAGCTGCTGTCAGATGTTTAAAGAGATCCCTGCACTTAAGCGTAGTTAATTTGCACAGAGCGTGTGCAAGGATGACCGAAGCAAAAACAGAATTGTAGTTGCTGGGGGTGACAGTCTTTTTCAAGGAGGGTAACCAATAAAGGTAATTGTGAAAGTGACCTTTTGGTTGATGCATACTCCATCAACACTGCGTGCAGTAATTCATGCAAAAGGAGGCCTGACCAGGTGCTGAGGGCAGCTAGCTGTGGCTATAATATAACTCACCACCATTAGTGTGTAAATACGTATGAGATACCTCAAAAGCACTCTAAGGTCCTGGGACTTGATGAGTATATATATATGGGCCAATAATAAATATACTTAAGACCCCGACATTTTTAAAGTGTCATATTTTATAAATAAAATTTAATGTTAAAATCTTGTGCAGCACAGATTTTTTCTTTTTTTTTGCAAGTCATAACAATCAAACTTATCACAAATTAGGCTTAAAACTTTTTGCTCAGTTTTCCTGAAAACATTTCGACATCTATCCAGGAATTCTTTTGTTAATTCTGGCTGTTGGCACTAAAGGCGAGAAATGTAGTTTGATGTTAACTGATGTTTTTAAGCACCTGGAGGCCCAACTGATCACATTTCAAGTCAGATCCGTCGATGATCCTCCTGGCTCACATTAGGTCATTTGTTTTCTAATGTTTAGTGATGGCTCTCCATCTTTGTTAGAAAAGAGAGCCATCACTAATGTTAATGATGGCTCTCTCTCTTCTAACAAAGATGGATTCCTTAATTCCCTCTATCAAACCATCTTTCCTCTCTGTCAAGATCTGATCGGCTGGGGTTTATGTTCTGGAGTGACAAGTGGACAGCTGCAACTTGCCCAGAACTGTGACTCACCTGTGCTATTCCATGCGTTTATGTATTCGTATTTGTCTAAGCGGTAATCGCTGCACTGGACCTCAAGAACAATGCAGCTTTGCTTTGAGTTTTCAACTTTTGGGATAAACCAGTTTTGGTCTAAGAACGCTGTTTGGTTTGATATTCACCCATATGTCATGTTTGGAGAAAATCCTCCTTACTTGTGTGGACTTACAATTTTTTTGCAGGTTTCCATTGTCTTTGTAAGATGCAGTGTTTTTATTCCTGCTGTTTTTTTTTTCTTTTTTTTTTTTTGACTTAACAAATGCACATGAATAGAGGGTTTACTAACTACACTTTATGTGTGCCAAATATAATTTACAGGAGTTTCACTTTATTAAAAATGGAGCCTAGGTGGAAGTTCAACTAAATAAACTGATTACTTGCCTTCATCCACCTACGACAAAGCCAGTAAGCTTTGAACCACGCCTCCATGAAACCCAATCAGCATCCAAAGTTGATCTTAAAAGATCTCCAATTCGCAACTCCTCTGCTACCTTGTGCACAAAGGTAGGTGGTTCAGCTCTGTGGGCGGATTTATCAAGATCAATTTCGCGTGCAGTAATTTGGCTTCATAAACTGGAATTTTCTTGATGGGGCTTAACCATGTGGTTTTGCGAATTGATTTAACAAGAGTGATTGTGTAACTGGTGGCAGGTGCAAAACTGTTGGAGGCAGCCCTATTTAAATGATGATGGTTTCTTGGCGTTTTGTGGTTTTCTTGACAAGAGTGGTTTGTAGTTTCTACAAACTAGTGCATTAAGAAATTAAAATCTTACAGTGACCCCCAACAACAACAACAAAAAAAAAATAAATTGGTATATATAAGGTGGTATGTGGCTGAATTTCTACATCACTGCAGTAAAAAAAAAACAACAAAAAAAAAACAGGTGTTTTGTATTGGCCTGTAGAAAAATGCACATACCAAATGGCTCACAAGAAGTGACTGTGGATAAGATTACTGGTGATGCGCATCCCGCGGCATTGGCGTCAGGGCGACATGGCATTTAGAACGTCGGACAGCACTTCTGAAAAACGAGATTGGGAGATCCCAGCTCTCGCTGCAACCGTACGCTGGAATGACCCAGATGCAAAAAAGTGCAACGTTGCAAGGAGTTTTGTGATATCTGGTATTGCGTGGGTCCTCCTTGTGGCTGGCTCCAAATCCATTCGGAGTTCCCCCAACAGCTCCAATGGCAATGCAGGATAGACCGCTAGCTATGAGGTATGAGGTGCCCCCAGGGACATAAATCAGAATTAACTTGCATATACACATATTAAATTACACTCTTCCATATAATATACTGAAAACCTCACACAAACACTAGTAAAAAGCTCTCACATAAACTAGTGAAAACATTTACCTCTTATATAATCTACTCAAAAGCTCTCATACAAAGTAGTGAGAACTGTTCATATAAACTGGTGAAAAGCTTTACCTTTCATA
>JAGKQL010003657.1:0-19694 GCA_018398635.1 Cyprinodon brontotheroides | reverse complement strand
CAACATTCTGCTCTGTTCTGATCTGGGCAGGGTTAGATCCCCCTGCCCCACAACAATGAGCTGATCAGAGTCATAACAAATTACACGGCTTTGGACTAAGCAGTAGCATGTTATGAATAAGCCTTGAAGGAAGAACCTGATTTGTTATGGGAAGAAGCAATGTCTGGTCTACAAACACCAACCTGGGAAATGTGGCGGCCGCTTGAGAGAAACAGACTGAGTGAAACACATAGTGAGTAAATAGGATAAATTAATACATAATAGAAGAAAGATAAAAATTTCTGACAACAATCCTGCAAACTGGTGGCCAGTGAAGGCAGGGGCTAATGATTGAGATAAATTAAGGTGAAGGTGATGCAGATTTTCCACCATAAAGTTAATAAATAAATTACAAAATCAATGGCATAATAGCAGAAGATTAGTGCATTTAATTTATCCTCAAATAAAATGTAATAGCTTTTGATTTTATTGATTTGACAACCTAGTTTTAAACATTTAGTTATGTATACTTTTTATTTTACTGGAGTTATGGCATGTTGGAATAAATTAACGATTGCTAAAAAAATATACTTATAACACACACAAAGACCTATAATTTAACACCTAATCCCCAGAGCTTACACAGTTAAATGTTGGAGTGTCAATTCTTTCCATACCAGCCTATTGCGCTATGACTGCAAACAAATTCTCCAAATAGAATGTCAGAAGGTGAAGCGGTAACAAACTTAAATATCTGTAAATCTTAAATATACCTAAGATGTTCCAAATTTCCTGCAAATTATTCTTGAAGAAATTAAAAGACTCTCATTAAAAGGTGAATATATATCACACTTTTAAACCTTTCCTATTCACATTTTAACCATTCATCTGGGTTCCATTTTGCAACCTCTCCACCCTGTTTGGCTATTTTTTTTGCATTTTGATGACCAGAATCTGATTATCTGGCAGCAAAGAAACGTTTTGTTCCCAAATCTAAACAAAAAGATATCAACAACAAAAGGCTTGTCCATTCATCTTTACATATATTCAAGGCGGGTTCAACACAGAGCAAGAGGATGAAACCAACCAGAGCCAGTCCTTTAAACAAAATGTGTCAAAAATGTTTATTAATTTAACCATTTTATTATTGCAGCAAAAATGGGACAAATATTGTCCAAAAATGGTAATGGGGAGTAGAGAAAACTGAACAGATTGTGCCCCATATTGTGAAATTATACTTGCACAGCACCTGGAGAGATTTTTTTCTTTTGCATTCCTAGTAACTCCCAACTGCATAACATAACTACATACAAAAAATGCATTTAGGCCTAAAAAATGGTTTGTATAGTATTTTCCCTTACAGTGAAAATAATGTCCGCTAATGCCATTATAAACCCGCTAAAAATACCCTAAAAGATCTCCCATTATTATAACACCTTGGTACAATAGCTCTTTATTTACTAGAAATGAGCTAAGCCAGGAATCAGTAAGGCCAGTAAGCCACGTTCATGCATATTTCTCATCCCTGTTTTCAGTGCTTCAGTTGTTTCCAACTGGCAGAAGCATGAAGTTCTGCCAGCATAAAAAAAAAACTAATTTTAAAAAAATCCATTACATCCTTCTGCTAAGAGTTTTTCAAACAAAGAGAAAACTAAAATATCTTCAAAGCACTTTATTGTTTTCATTTTTTCATTAAGGACTATGTAGGTACTGAGGAGCTTTCTTGTGTTAAGTATGTTTTGTGTGTTTAGGACTTATTGTGAGGTAATTTTCCCCATTAGAGGATAGTGCACAAAAGGTACAGCGAATGATAATTTAAAGAATATCAGCTCTCTATATTTCTTTGAAGTGTTTTCTTCTTCTTTCTTATTTTATATTTGTTATGGGGTTTATTTCCAGTTGGAATAAAATGTCCAGGTGGAGAACATTGACAATATATCTAGGATAGGACATGGTATGCACTTCTGTGATTCCTGCAGTTAACAAAATGATGGCGCCAGCTTAATGCGTGCTGATTTTTTTCCCTTTTAACTTTTCTGCAGGATTTCACCATGACCTCTATCTGAGGCATTACTGGCAGGGCGATGCGGCTGGCTTTTCCCTCCAGCAGCAAATAAAAGTCTAACCTTCGATGCCGCGACTTGTCCAGAAAATTTGGGTCCCAGACGTGTTTCTTTGTCCATTCCAAGGTTCATTTATCCATGATACAACTATGGAGAATATTATGCTGGAGTGGTTTCCCAGATGGAAATATTCTCTACAGTGTGAGTGTAAAAAAAAAAAAAAAAAAAAAAGCCTTTTTAGAAGTCCCTCTGATAGCAACCTTTTTAGCTCATTATATAGATAAGAACTGATTATGCTTTGACTTACATCTTCATCCGTTGGTGCTTGTGATTGATTATTAATCTCCTAATGGGTAAAAGCTGCAGCATGTCTCATGCTAGATCTCCTTTTAAAGCATACCCACTCAAACACAGATGGGGAACAGGGATGGAAATTTGTATTTTAAAACTTTATACCATCCATCTACTAAACATGTTTAGAAACTTCTGCTTATTTTCACCTTTTACTTTTTGAAACACTTGGCTTGGTTATTAAACAAACAAAAAATACTGACAAAGACAAATTTGAATTTATTTTAGAGAAAAAAAAAAAATATTTTATCTGTTCTGTTAAAAATCTAATAATAAACCATGAAGTTATGTTTTCACAAAGCTGATGCTGGAAACTTTTCAATAAGCCCCTCTCTTAAGTCAACTTGTCATCTGTATTTAACATCAACATTCGAAGTTAAAGTGTCATGGTAATTGAGTATTTTGTCATAAATTAAGGTGATACATTATCAGACAAAGTTGAAATCTTTTATGCACAATATTTTCTGAAGGTTTTGTAATACATTTCATTGTTGAATAAATCAAAGGAAACGAATGCGTTAATTAATGAAGAGAATCCAGCAATGAGAACTGCACAGGAGGATGTATATATATGGGAGAAAAAAGAATGGGCTAATTAGATGATTGGGAGCAGGTGTTGATAGAAGCAACTAGAAGGAGTTGAGACTAGCACAAGGGCCAACAGAAGTAACTAAAAAAACAAATACAACACTGTTTAAAATATAACTACAAAACTATTAGAGAATGAAAGAAAAATGGAGGTGAAACCAATGACCCAGAAAACACAGAATGACATAAATCAAAGTCTATCTGAAAGCTCAAAAAGAAGAACAGAACCAAAAGGGGAGAAAGGGCAGAATAAGGACATTTTTCACCATATGAAGGTTAAAAAAAGGAAATGGCCCATACTTGTGTATGATGCTTTAATGAAATCTGTTGACTCCAGAGCATTTCTACATTCATTAATTCCCTATTTACACACACGCCGATGTTGACAAGCCACTGTATCCATAGCTGGCCTGAGGCAGCCAGACAGAGGTCAAGCTGCCACTCCCCAACCGATCTTACCAGCCTGGCTTTAACAGTTGAAATATGACCTTTTGATGCAAGTGAGGCCTGCACTGCTTTATATGTTGTTTACTGTTCTTTTGTGTCCTTCTGGTGAATAACTGAGGCAATCTTGATTACTGTTTAATGGGTTTTTTTCATTCGTGGATAATGGATCTGATTGTCATTCACACTGGAGTCCCAAATTTTTAGTAAACTTTAATTCTTGAAAAACTGCAGTAGGATGTATATATATATATATTTTTTATATATTTTAGTCTACTTCCTGTTGTCCAACAGGTTGTACTTAAGTCATCTGTTTATTCTACAGGTCAGTAATATATTCAGACCTGGTGTGACCAATGAAAGCAGAGACATATATACCGTGAAGTTGATTGATTTAATCATAAGAAAGGAATTTTCATATAAGATAACATTTCTTATACCCTTTTTCTCCCATGAAATATTCAAAACACCTTTTTATGTTTGACCAAATCCTCTTAGTCTGAAATTAAAAGTTGTTGAGCAAGAGCAAGTGAACAGTCTGGCCAAAAGGTGTGAGGGTTTTTATTTCATACACTTCAATTGTTTGATAAACCAATGATATTCAGATTTTATGTTGCTATGATTGGGGACAGATGGGTTGAGAAAAAGATTAGCCTTCTCGTATTTGTCAAAAGTCACATTTTTTATTCAGGAAAAATGGAGAGTTAATTTTTTTTCACTATACATATCGAGAAAACCTCAAAAGTGTTTTATCTGTACATGGCTACTAAAGATGGCTAAAGCGCTGTTTGCTTTTTGCAAAAATATTATCATCAAAACAGGAATTCCTCTTATAATACTTACTGAGACATGTTAACTGGTATGTCTCTCAGATAATTGGGTACTAGAGATAAGCAACTATTGTCAGAAAGATGTAGTATAAAAAAGATAGAAGTAGTAAGCAGAGAAAAAAGAAGGTGGAAAAAATTAGCTCTAACAGGATTTGTAAGATCAGCTGCTATCCGCAGATGTCAACAATCTTTTGCTTCCTCTCTGCAGTCCCAATCTGTGTCATTGAACAGCCCCCATAATACCACACACAGTTTAATTGTTTGCTTCTGGATGAGCATTCTACTAAAGACTGAATGATTTGAATGACATGGGTGTTCATATAAATCTTTAAGTTGTGTGTTTTAGATCACTGTGACTGCTCTGTGCTCGATGGATCTCAGTAGTTTCCCCTGACACAGAACTGCTCTCTGGAGCTGGAGAGCTGTGGAAGTATCAAACAGAGGTTCCAGGGGAAACAGTTCCCTCCAAATCAACCCTCTGAGATCTGATCTCCGTTCAGTGACAAACATAGTTCCATTATTAACCAAACTAATGTAGACTTGTTTTGTTGATAAAAAAAAAAAATCATTTTACAGCCAGTAGGTTTCTATTTAAAAGATGTATACAAGAGAATTTCCTGTTAATTCATTGTATTTGACAGCAAACCACCATCAGTAACCAACAAAACTTGAAATATTACTGTTATCTAAAAAAGTATTTAACCTGAATCAGTTTGTATAGTTTCTGTGTATGCAGATCCCTACCCAAACTCTTCATATTCTGTTAAGTTACATCCAACTTTCTTTTAATTTACTGACTTTTATCTAAAGACCAACAAAAGATATTGCATAACTTTGAAGTGGAACCAAAAGCATGAATGGAATAATAGTTTTTAAAGATATTCCATCACATCAACCTCCTTTACTCTGAAACCCTCAACTAACAGACTTATTAAGGTTTGTTGGCAAAACAATAGTGGACAAATAGCACCACGAAGACTAAACACTGAGAAGTTTAAAACCTTGGTTAGAACATAAATCAATATGCAAAGCTTTGATCTGAAGCTAAGCTTTTTTTTCTGACATGCAAAATGTTATGGTTGCTGGAAAACTGAGATTCCCCTGCAGGGACCACAACATCTCTATGGTAACATAACAACCTAGCAGCATTAGGGAAACTTATGTTAGATAATAGGACATGGAAAGCTGGTCAGAATTAGAAAAATAAAAGGAGCCATTCATATGCATGCGACGGACTGACCATAGCTCAGGGAAAGCATACCAGCCAACAAGATAAAGTCTGCACAATGACATTTCAATCTGAAAAACTACCATGAAGAGAAAATTAGATGAAATTTATTGATTACTTTGTTTTGGCGCTCAGACCTCGTGGCAGGAAACATAGCGCCGCTTAATTTTGGGATAGATAAGTGAACAGGAGCAAAGAATAGAGCCATTTCCCCCCCAAAATTGCTGTGGAGATAGATGAAGTTGGTCCGTCTGTAGACTGCTGGTTAGAGAGACGGGTCTGCTGAGCTGACAGCGGGGAGATCCAGCGTGGGACCGCGGAGCCGACACTACAGCTACACACCTCAGGACCTGGAAGATGGAAGTCCAGTTTGAGTAACACAGGTTGAGAGAACTTGACCAAGGATGAGCAAGTTGTGAAGTGACAGTGGAGTATGAAAAACTCCCTGTTAGGGAAGAAACCTCTGGCAGAACCAGGCGGTCAAACATGGCGGCCTTCTGCCGGACAGGTTGAAGCAGGGGTCATCTGAATGAAGTCAGACAGCACATACACCACCTGCGCACTAGGAGCAGACAAGCAGGAAAGTTGCGGGATCTGAGACCTTTTAATATGAACTTTGGATGCTGATTGGCTTTCGTGGAGGTGTGGTTCAAAAGCTGATTGTGCTGACGCAGGTGGATGTAGGAGCGCAATTATCTTCTTCAGTTGAACTTCAACCTAGGCTCCATTATAGCTTAAAAACTTTTGGATATAATATACCACTTCACCAATATGTAATATTTTGTATTGGCTTATGACGTAAATTTCATGAAATCCATTGAAGTCTTGCTTGTAAACTGATAAAAGGTTGAAAAACTCAGTGAGTATGAATACTTTTGAGAGGCACTGTAGATGATTGTCTTTTAGATCTAGGGTTTAATAGACCTTTTTTGACTGTATTGTCTTTTACAATGCAAAAGAATAATTGAAAATAAATACAATAAGTTAAAATAAGTATAGACTTCCCCTTAAGTTGAACAGGTTAACAAAATGATCTGCCAATGAACTTTGTATTTTTGCCCTTAAAATAAGAGAATTAGACTTTATGCATATATCATCTTATTCTATTGGCAAAGTGTCTTATGTGTGTGCTCAAATCAATGGAAATACACTTATTTCTTGAAAAAAACAAACTGTAATGCCATATTTCAGTTTTAGCAATCAAGGATTGTTTATTTGAACTTTTCTGGGTGTTGTTTTGTGTTTTCAGTTCTGTTTCTCTTACTCTGTTATATATTTATAACATGGAGCATGATCTTAGAGGAAAGACAGACACTGGACTGAAAAACAAAAAAATAAAAACTGTCCTTCCTCTGAGAACACATCCATGATTTTTTGTAAGAGAAGCAAAACTACCACTGTTCCTTCTTTCCTCTCTTTAAGATGCTTACAATGAGAACGACCTAATGCTCTACTGGAAAGAACGGAACGATTCATTGGGACTGATGAGATTGTGCTCTCTCAGTTTTTGCCGAAGACTTCCAGCCTTCGCTTGGGCTTGCCTTCCGCCAGCAGCACTGAGCATGTGAGGCTGGGGCTCTCTCTGTGCTGTGTCCACTTCAGAGACAACCAGAGAGCTCTTGACCTGCCCTTTTTCTAATAAAACAAGTAAAAATGCTGTAATTGCATTATATTTTCTTTTCATAAATCTTTTTTAAAATAGTAGTTTGAGTTTCAACGTTGTGTTATGTTACGCAAAAACCAAAACGGATGGCAAGCAGGCTCAGATTATTATTTTGAATCAATAATTTCTGAACAGCGAAAAAGGGAGATCAGTTGCTGGCATGTTTAGAGAATGAAAGGTTTATTTATCAGACTTTTGCTGAAAGAATATTCAGGTAAATATCTATTGCTGATTTCTTTTTAAATTAGTTTTTTTATTTAGTCGCGAAATCACAACAAATCTGTAACAATGTTAGTATATTAACACGTCAAAAATGAGCAAAACTCCTACATATAAATGCTTACAGGTTCAGTTTCTATCTTTTTATGCTGGTTCCACCTGAACAAGCATAAACCACAGTCAACTGGTGATTAATTTAAGATGTTAACTTTAAGCATATTTTGAGCATGTGTGTGCTGTAATAATGGGAAAGGCACCTCCTTTTAAATGCTAAACAGAAACTTCCAGCAGAGATTGGCATGGTATGAGCAGCTTTCTGCTGTAATAGGTGTAGCTCCAATGAGAAGAAAAAAAGATAATTTGCCCTGAAATGTGAAACACTTATTCATGATTCTTTCTATGTTTGAGATAAATTTAGAAAAGTAAAGAAGTTCTAACCATTGCTATTATACAGAGTTCATCTAGGAAAAAAATACAGTTAAATTACAATCTACTGGCTTAAAAGCAGAATGCACACACACATAAAAAAAACATTTGAAGGTACAAGTAGGAACTCCAGCAGGGCTCCTGCATTATTACCTGGCATTATAGAAAGCTTTCAATACCCGCTAGCATCCAGAGGTGTCAAGTAACAAAGTACTAATACTTTGTTACCTTACTTAAGTGGAAACAATTGGTTATCTATACTTTACTTGGAGTAATTATTTTTTAGACAACTTTTTACTTCTATTCCTTACATTTTTTGGACTTATCTCTACTTCTACTCCTTACATTTTAAAAATAGACTCATTAGTTTTGAATGAGATATATGTTTCAATCAAAATAGTTCTTAGAAGACGATGCAAAGTTAAAATAAAATTTACTGGAGTACCATTAGTTATTGGACAACTTTTTCCTTCATTCCTTCATTTTCATTCCTTACATTTAATGCAATTATCTCTACTTTCTACTCCTTACAGTTTAAAATTAGGCCCGTTATCTTTGTTTCATTTAAGCTCATTTTCATTATCGCCTTTTGATATAAAAAACAACAAAAAACTTAAAATCATTTGTTTCATCCAGACAATTCCATTATGGTTGGACTTATTGGTGAAATAAATAATTTTTTTCAGATAATGCAAAGTTAAATTTGACACTGTTACCATTAGTTATAAAATTAAGAAAATTAAGTATAAGGAAGTTATCCAGAAAAGTTCCTTTAATTGGGTAGTTTAGTAACCAGTATAAAGATTAATGCATATGTGAGAACATGTTTTCCTGCACTACTTTTATGTTCATACTTTAAGTAGTTTTAAAAATTGTACTTTTACATTTTTTCATAAGCAAAAAGCTTAAGTTGATACTCTACAAAAATGTTTTTAAACTGTAGGATTTATACTTTTACATGAGGAATAAATACTAATACTTTTGACACCTCTGACGGTATCTCACTCTAAACAAATAATCATGGCAGAATACGGAAATATTGGTTCAGGTGTAAGCGCTATATTAAGAAGTTTGAAGCAGAAAATAACTGCTTGATTGGAGAACAACAGAAGAAAGTAGCAAAGTGAGGGAAAAGTTCAGAATGACATCTAGCAGAAAACTACAGTATGCTGCTGATAAAACAAACCAACACATCTACAAGCTAGATCAAAAGGGAAAGTTCATAGCCAAGTCTCTAAAGTAGAAAATGAACCATTGAACCTCAAAGATTATTTAAATATTTTGTTTTCCAGATTTATGTTAATCATGTTTTCTTTTTCCTTACAGTTACTTTTACTACATTTCTGCCTTATTTCAGGTTGGTACAATCGACTCTACATAAACTTCATCCTAAGGAGGCACATCTTCTTCTTCATGCTTCAGACTTACTTTCCTACCATGCTGATGGTGATGCTGTCATGGGTGTCTTTCTGGATTGACAGAAGAGCCGTACCTGCCCGTGTCTCACTGGGTAATGAGAAAATAAATTAACAGCGAATGCAAAAAGAACAAAGGAAAATTCTGTTCCAACGTCAAATATCACTCAGAGGGGGAGATATAAAACTGAAAATAATGACATGTTTAACAACATAACGTTAATTTGTATTGCCTAATTGGCTGGAAGTTAGATAAGCAGGGCTTTTTCTATCCCCTTTTCAGTTTCCGAGGAGGTACAAGGTTAAGGATATGAATGTGAGCTTTGTCACCAGCCTTTTCCTTTATTTCATGTAAGTCTGAAATAAGTATTTAAATGGAAAAAAAAAGAAATGAATGAAAGAAAAACAAAAGTCATTGTTGTAAATTTTATTTCATCTATTCATAAAGCATTTAAGAACATCAAAATAAGAAGGGAATAAAATTGCCTCATTATCAGAGGTCAGAGGACTGCGGAGTGCAGAGGACATTAGCTCTAATACCTACTATATCAAGATAACATCAGATGAATCTTACAGCTGGTGGCTCCTGAAGCTGACGGACAGCCTGTGTACCACTCCTGCCATCCCAGAAAATAGAACTTAGGCTATTGTTCACAAATTGGATGAAAAATTGAAAAAAAAGTAAAAATAAGGTGGGATAGAAAATTATGATTTCATCTGCAGGGCTCAGCTGTTAGAGTCAACATTTGGAGCAAACTAAATGGAACTAAGAATCCTTCCACCTAAGTGTGGTGGTGAGGGGATCTCTTTGAACAATAGTTAGTAATGCTGCTTAGGAGGGATGGGATGAAACAAAATGTTTTCAACAAGGATTTTGCAACCAATCTTAACATTTCTGCGAATGTATGAGTAAGCAATGAATATTTTCTGTCTTTTTTAGATAGATGTGTCTGTCCAAAATTGTGTGTTTGATGTGTGTGTTTTTGTGCAGGCATCACGACCGTTCTGACCATGTCCACCATCATCACTGGTGTATCCGCCTCTATGCCACAAGTGTCTTACGTCAAAGCCGTAGACATCTACTTGTGGGCAAGCTTCCTGTTTGTGTTTTTGTCCGTCATTGAGTACGCTGCTGTCAACTATTTCACCACGGTGGAGGAGATGAAGAAGCTGAAGAATGCCAAGGTTTATGTGTTCCCTCTTAGTTTATTCTTAATATTTTTCTGCTTGTTTAGGGGTTGTTGTTTTATACATTTTTCTGCTCTGTTCTTCTGTGCCTGTAGATCCCCACGACCTTCGATGCCACCCAGGCCATGGCCTTCGACGGGTGTTTCCATGATAACGACATTGACCTGGCTTCTTTCCCAGAGGTCGCCATTACCCCCAACACAGAGAGAAACACCCAGTCTCGAAACTCCACCGCTTCTGCACCCACAGAGGGAACCCGTCTCCGTCGCAGGAATACACTTAAATACAACCTGAGCTTCATCAGGAGCAACAGCTACATGATCGACTCGTGCTCCAGAGTCGTCTTTCCTATGGCCTATCTACTGTTCAACATCATTTACTGGAGTTTGTATGCATAGTTTTTGTTAAAAAGACTTAAAAAAAAAAAAAGATCTTTCCAATAAGACTACATGCTGGTTAATCCTACACTATTACTGTTTGTTGGAACGTTTGCTCCTGAAAATTAATGTCTTTTTGCATTCAAGATGTTGAGATCAGCTGTTGCTGCAAATAAAGAGCATACATCATATAATGGCATCTTTAGTAAAATTATACAGAAATAATAATAAAAAAATCCTTAAAATAAAAGAAAACTGTTTACTTTTAGTACAATCACTCAGAGGGAATGAAATCTGATGTTAAGAAAAAAGTTTTTGTACATGCATCTGTCCTGTTGATTATTTGGCAAGATAAACATTGGTCCTTCCCCAGGCGGGTAGCCGCTGATCTCACTGTGATGTGATATTAATAGAAGCAAAGATTTTTATGATTTTTATGAATTTGTCAGCTCTAGAAACAGCCTAATTAGCACTTTTGTAAACTTAAATCAGAGATACACATGGTTCTGGATATTTATTTTCAAAGATTTCTTGTAAGGATTGTGCATATTATTGTAAAAAAAAAGAAAAAAAAAAGAAAAAGGAGATTTTTTTACTTTAAGGCTGTTTTAAATATATTCTCCCAGGATCTGCTGCTGGCTTTGTGTTCAAGTGTAATTTGCCAATTATTGTCAAAAGAGGGAAAAAAATATTTAACCAAGATTATTCAACCCTATTTTTTTATTCATTGTAGTGCTTTATTTGGCATGACGCAATATGATCTTTTTGGTATTTATGTGTCTTTTCTTGGGATTTCAGGCATATCATTTAAATCAAATCATTTAAAGCAATTTCCCTCTGGGATTATTAAAGTATTTCTGATTCTGATTAGGAAGAAGGTGGTTGCCTACATGTGTCAGGGCCACATTGCTCCAAAAAGGATGAACTTATGATGACTTTTGCATAGTTTGCTCTTTGCAAGCCTACATCATGTATAAAATCAGTAAAATGGGAACCTATACAAAAAGGATAATATACCCTTATCCTACTCAACATCTTTACAAATAAATCTCTTACATATGTGAGTGTCATACTTATTTCTGCCCAATCATGTTAATTTCTTTTTTTCCTAGTTACGCTCTTAAAATTAAATGCTGACTTTAGAAACCTGGTCCATTAGGGTAACAAAGAGACAAAGTACCATGCACCCACAGCCTTGTACCCTGAGGGGACTTTAAGAGTGATCAATTAACCTAATACTCATAGTTTGGACTGCAAGTAGAATTGATGTACCTGTAAAGAGCTTCTGTATTATTACTGAAAACTCAAAATCTTTTCCTAAATTGCGTCAGGGAATCACATCCACTCTACCACCAATATTATCCCTCTGACCAAATTTACAAAGCCCTATATTTTGCATTAAACTATTCATACTTATAAGGTCGGGCTGTTTAGAAATAAAATAAAAGATCTAAAATACCCATAAAAACAGGGAGACAGATGGGGCTTTGAAGAGCGGCACAAAACATCAGCTTAAAGGTATTACTGCATGCTGACAGGTTGTCCTACAAATAAAAGTCAGGATTAAAATAAACCAGTGGCCTGAGAATTAGGACTTCAAAGAAAATAAAAAAAAAATATCAGGGCTATGTTGAATGCCAAAGCACAGACTAAAAACCACAAGAAGTTGAAGGAAATTATGAGCAGGTAAGTTTCTTAAAAGGAACTTTGGGACCTCTGGTGGAGAAAAGGGGTAATGCAGGAGGAAACAGCACAGTTCATCTGAATTGATTTATGAAGCTCAATATGCATCAAGTTTAATATATAGAATACAAATGTCTCAACGATCATGGTTATAATTAAAAGGACATGTTTAAGTGTTTTCCTTAATCATGAATCATTTCAGATCTTGTTCCACCTAGACGTGTTTCTGGTGTTGTGTCCATCAGTCCATTTATAATCTGCCACTTACACTGATCAGGGATCATGAGTGTAGCAGGTTTAACAGGAGGACCCAAATACGCCTCTGCCCTGCGACACTGCATCTTATCGAAGGACAGGAGTGACATTTGTTCCTCTTGTTCTGTCAGGGTGGGTTGTTAGGCATCACCTCTGAGCTTGCCTCCAATTATTAACCTTGCCACCCTATCTCTAAGACCAGCCAATGGGAGAATAAGGAGAGTAAGTTTGTCAGGAACTCCTTTTTAATATGATCACCTGACCTCCACAGCTGATGATTCAGTGAATACATGACTTCACGGCTAAGCTTTTCCATTATAAATCAGTCTAACTCATTGGGTATCTTGAAATAGAACATTTGTTTCATTTACTTTTTATGTCCCCCCAAATTGGGCTGCACAGTGAAGCAGTGGGTAGCATTGCTGCGTTGAAGCAAGAAGGTTCCAGGTTCAATTCACAGCCTGGGGGTTTGTAAGTTCTCCCTTATAGGCTGAGAGAGAGAACAATCAGCAGGATACACTCTGGTACACAAAAAAGAAAGCTTCTATTAATACTTGCTCCATTGTTGAGTGACACATACTGAAGAGTGTGGGTTCTCTCCGGGTACTCCAGCTTCCTCCCACAGCCTAAAAACATGATTGTAAGGTTAATTGGCTTCTCTAAATTCTCCTTAGGTGTGAATGGTTGTGTGTCTCTGTGTTGCTCTGCGATAGACTGGTGACCTGTCCAGGGTGTACCCCGCCTCTTGCCCGTTGACAGATGGAGATAGGCACCAGCACCAGCAGGGATAAAAATGACAAGAAATTGATGGATAGATGCCCCAAATTAAGCATCAACATTTTAACCTCCCCTGTAACACACCCTTTACCCTCACCCAAACTCCCAAAGCCTCTCTGTGATGCGCTTGTTTGTTAACCTGTAAGCCAGTCTAAATACAGCTCTTTAAGTCACAACAATCCATACAGGTGATAATTTCCAACAGTGTTTTTTTACCTCTTAATAACATGACCGACGCAGACACAGTGGTGCCTCACGAAATTCTGACAGCATCAAATATCTTGCTTTGAGGTCCGTAGTGTCTGTAGCCATGGAAACTCTTTTTGTTTTATGCCTATCAAACAGAACATTGAGCAGCTAAGGACACACCCTGAGGCACTCCTTAAATACCAAACAGAAATAGAAACACAGATCTCTTACCTTCCAAAAAGCCTTTCTGGAAACCTGTTGGTGTACAATGCATATGTTTTCTTTTTTGGGTTGACAGAGAGAACAATCGGAAGCGTACGCTCTGGTAGACAAAAAAAGAAAGCTCCCATTAAAACTTGCTCCATTGTTGAGTGACACATGTTGAAGCTCAGGCGAATGCAGCTGACGTCCACTTGAAAGGGCTGACGTTTGGAGGGAGTGTCTGGATTCTGCCTGAGAAAAATCACAGTAAAGAAAACACTGCCGGTAGCTGGATTCAGATTTGTTTAAGCCAAGAAAATGTTCGTGGTTAGGTTTGTGGTTTAACTTCTGGATTCTGCTGTGGGAAGTTATGCTCTATGGAAATGAAGAAGTTATGGGAGCTCCATCGGTCTCTTACAAATTGGCTCCTTCAGTCAGGTAAAAGTTCTGGTGGTGGTGTGGTGACCTTTTTTGAATAGAACCAGCTCATTTTAAAAAACAAAGCAAAAAAATCAATTGAGAGGTATGTCTGAATTACGCATTTTATGTATTTCTAATCATATAAATTGACTTTGTAACGTCATCTTCTAAATTGTCTTCTTTTGTTGTTACTTGATGACTTTACCAAATGCATACTTTAACAAATGCATGTGATCATACCAGATCAACAAACGTTTTATTTTGTATTTCTCTCCAAACCATCAGTAATTGCAATCTAAAATGGTTCACTGGGTCTAAATAAAGGTTTATTGTGATAATTCTATCTTCTGAAAAGGAATAATCTGCATCTTAATTCCAGTATATTTTGTTCACCCTTTTATTTGTGGAATCAGTTTCCATAGTATAAGTTTTTATTCTTTTTAGAGGAAGGCAGTTTCTCCTTGATTGTTTGCAGTTAAACTTAGACACCAAATGGAGGTATCATATTGCATGATTTCTTTACAAACCTCTGGTTTCAGGATATTAACACTGCAATGGAAACTTCAACACAGTATAACACAATAACCTCTGTTTGCTTTTCATCACTGGCATGCAGGCAGCTTCAGAAATGTTTTCCTTCTGTAGTTCCGACACAAATCTACTTTACCAGGATGGTTTCAGTATGTCTATATTAATAAAAGCTTTTAAGACCAGTTATGGTGAAGTTAAAACTTGTTATATTTTAATGCTCTGTATTTTTAGCCTTCCTAGAGGATAGAGAAGACTTCTGTGCCTCAGAGATAGAAATCTTTTACTCTAAATGATCACCAGATAGGAAGAAGGCATTACTGAAAAGCAAACAAGATAAAATAGACAGATTTTAGTTTGCAAATGCACATTGTGATAAATTCCATGAATTTTGACTTTTGAAGGTCTGATTGAAATTATATTGAATAGTTGGATCAAAATTGCTTCTTTTTCATTCAGGAGAAAACAGGTGGAGGTCCAGAAAAACCTCACCATCTGTAAAATGTAGGGATTGAAGCTAAATGTTGTGTTTTGGTATTTTGTAGTTGGAGGGATTTGGTCAAGACAATTGAAGCAATTCAAGTGTAGGTACAAACCAATCTTAATCCCTTAGAAAACCTGTAGAGTGTATGGCCCCGTTTATTATATATATGATGACAATTAAGATAATCCTGCTACGTTAAGATTGATCTGCCTGCTAGGAAGGGCGTAGGGAACCACACTGACCTTAAATCATGGATATCTGAAATTACCAGATGAAATCAGTTCATGTTCATGTGTACAGCGGTAAGCACACCACACACCAAGGCAAGGCAAGGCAATTTTATTTGTATAGCACAATTCAGTACATGGACAATTCATAGTGCTTTACATGAATTCGATAATAAAATAGAAGAAAAATAAAAGCAGAATATAGTAAAAGAACCAACAGATTTCATTCCGAAAAATTCAGATGTCAGACTGAAAATCTCATAAAACCTCTCAAGATTTTATGTAAGTTAAATAAAACTAAACATGGCAAATTGAGAAGGAGCAATGATGCAGATTAATTTTAACAGATAATAAAAAATCTAATGAGAAAAGGCCTTGATTAAAGGAGTGCATAAAGTTTAAAAGTCACCCAATAATTATGAGATCTTTCTGTGTAAAGTAGATTATGGCTGGTTGCAAGTATCCGGACAGCCTCTACTCAGGGTCTCTGAGCAAGACCCTTAACCCCACACTGCTCCCAGGGAACCTCATAATGGCAGCCCACTGCTTCCCAAGGGGATGGGTTAAAAGCAGAGGGAAATTTCCCCATTGTGTGACAATTAGGGTTGTGACGATACTAAACTTTTCAACTCAATACCGATACTAAGTAAATATTCGATACTCGATGTCATTTTCGATACCACAACGATAAAAACAAAAACTCCAAAATTTAACAGAAATTATTTCATTAATAAACAAAATACAATAAATAGATTAATAAATACAATAAACAATATTTTGAGGTTGTATGCTGTGCACAATATCAAGCAAGATTGATGATAAAAAACTTACAAAATTATAATGAAGTGTTCCTGCCTTGGCTATGCTTTACACACATAACAATGATACTAGCCAAACCAGTTAAAACACAAAAATAATTCTCAGCAGCTGCACCTATTACAGAAAAAAAGTCTGAAACCGAATAGTGCACAGAATTATTCAATCACCTGAAAGTGTTCAGAAGTGCATTTTTCCTCTAATCTGGTAGATGGGCGACTGTTTGGGGTGCCACTGGTAGCAGTGTGTCGATACTTTTGAAAATAAGTATTGTATCCGGATATATTTTTTCGAGTATCGATACTTTTTTGAGTAACCTTTCGATACTTTTGACAACCTAGTGACAATAAAGGGATTTACATAACATTACATGAAATCAATAAGATTATTTTATTTTTCACTTTGATACTCACAATAAAATGTATTTTTTAATCTGTTCATTTCTGTTATAACACAGATTTTTAAGGTTAGGTAAGGTGTTTTTATATATTTAAATAAGTCATAAACTGGTATTTTTCACAATCCTTCTGAAATCATATTTAGGTCAATGATTAATCAATTTTAAAAGGTTATAGAGAACCCTTTTCATGCCCTTTTATTCTAGCAGGGGTGTACAGAATCTGACTTGTGTTTATGTGTTTTTATGTGGATGCAACTTTGGCAACATTTGCAATTTGCTGTGGTTCATTTACCACAGTCTCCTGGTCTCTCCAGATAAAATGTTACACAAGTAGCAAAACTTACTGAATACCTACAGTTTAGTCCTTGTTTCTTAGAAATATGGTGGAAAAGAGACAGACGAGAAGAAACCAAGTGGGCTAATGTTAGTGCCCTCTCAAAAATTACAAATATCAGTGAGAAGGAAAGCCTGCCATTGTTCTTTTTTTTCTGGTTTGAACCAAGAGCCCACATGAAAGGGGGCAAAAACAGCCGTTTGTATGCTCCAGATTGTCCAACAGGTTTTTGATTGAGGCCTAACAGCAACAAATATGTTTAAACATGAAATAGCCTGATTTCCAGGTGATCTCTTTAAAGTATTCAATGTTAAATGATCAGGAGATGAATTCAGTGATACAGATCATTGATCTGTCACACCAGTGGACATTCACCATTCCTGTGTTTGTTGTGTTACATAAGACTTTCAACCTTAACTTTAGTCATGCATCTGATATGTTATTGTTTGTGCGACAAACATAGACCGAATGATGATAATGAAAGATAAGCCTGTCAGAGATTTGATCCAATTCATTGTTTATAGTAGTGAGAAGTGATACAAAGGAGCTCATAAGTTTCAGAGATTTTTGTACAATTATTTCACTTTTGTCAACAATGAAAATTTCAGGAGTGTGAATTATTTTACAGAGTGAAGAAACCTGGTTTTGGTGTTACATATGCAATGTGGCTGAAGACACACCTACTTATTGTCCTCCTTGCAGGTAAGGTCTAACATCATCCACTGTATGACTAACGACTTAAACAAAGGTTATTTGCCAACAACGCAGCAGAACCTATAATCAACCCCCATTTATAAAGCATGACGTCCGCATTCTGCACAGTGCAGCCTACTTACACAAGCTAAATTCCTTTGCTTTTTGTGACTGTAACCTGTTTAGCTACTTTAATTCCAGTCTGACTCAAAGTACACATCAACACCTCCGGGGGACAGCTTGTAATCTAACAATTTACAAATGACTCAGAGTTGTGTGACTTTTCTTGACCAGAAGTCCCAGCCCCAACTGACTACTTTATAACATTTATTGATCACTTTGGTTTGGTTTAAATCTTTTACCTGGTTAGTTTAGGGAGGCCTGGAAGTCTTATTGACAACCTCAGCCAGACTTAGAGATACAGTATAACCCTTTACTCTAGCTGTTTTATTTCTTCAATCAGGTCAAGCTTTTGGTCAGCCAAGCTCCACTACTCCTTCCACCATTACCACGGGTACAACAGCTGCACAAACTTCAAGTAAGTACAATATTAGGGCTTTTACAGCCTAAACTGAGATATAGGATAGAACTGAAAGTAACAACACGTATGGGAAAAAGGGGATTATAGATTATACAATACAGATTTTAAACTATTTCTTTCTAATCTCTTTCTAATAATTTCTCTACATGTATTTATCCATAGGCAATGGTAGAATAAAATATGCAATAGAAAATATGAAAGGTGGCCACTGATCATACAAGCATGCTAGAAGTGAAAGAATAAGTATGTTGAACAAAAATCCTAAATAACAAAGTATTAAAAAATAAAAGATAACGACAACAGGTTTTTATTATTCAACGGGTGAAACATTTGTCGGCTTGAGCTCCTATACTGCAGGTGAAGCATAGGAGCTCATGTAATGATTTTAGCTGTAGAAAAGAGAAACAAACACAACTGAAAAAGTGAACTGAGTATTTCATCAATATACACTAATTAGAAATAGTAATTTCCTTTATTAACTAGATAATCAACAGATTACTCAGCAGCTAAGCTTTGCAGATACAACATTTGAGACTTTAGTTTTGTATTAAAGTTTGCATATTTGCAGCTAAAGCTTCTGATAATCAATCTCGTACTGTTTCTTTCATTATTTCAGCAAATACAACCACTGAACAGACAGGAGGTAAACACAAGACAAATTCATCTCACCTTAATATTGTATCCACTGGGGTCCAGAGAGGAACATGTTTCCCCAAGGATTTACATTTTGACATTCTTCTCCTTTATGTTATTTATCTTTTTATGCTAGTGTTTTACTTCCTTGATGTCACTGTTGATGTCACTGGACCGAGGAGAAATGAAACTGAAATCACTGCCTGGGTACGCAACCAAAAACGTTAAAGACCATCCTATTATACCACACTACCTTTCACAACTTAAGCCTTTAAATAAATGAGATCATTTGATTATTTTCCCGCAGCTTGACCAAGTTTTCCGCAGTAAGCTCAGCGAATGCTTGTTCTCAAACACAGGACCAACAACTGCTGCATCCACATCTCCACAAACTTTAAATGTGACTGAACAATCAACAACACCACAGATTCACAATTCAACAACAACTGCATTTTACAATGTAACGCAAAACTTTAACTCAACTACAAATGCAACGACAGACTTAAATGGCAATATGACAACAGCTGCAACAACGTTAAATAGCAACGACACCACGACAGCTGCAACAACATTAAATGGCAACGACACCACAACAGCTGCAACAACATTAAATGGCAACGACACCACGACAGCTGCAACAACGTTAAACGGCAACAACAGCACGGCAGCTGCAACAACGTTAAATGGCAATGACACCACATCAGCTGCAACAACGTTAAATGGCAATGACACCACATCAGCT
>JAGKQL010003656.1:0-10820 GCA_018398635.1 Cyprinodon brontotheroides | reverse complement strand
TGATGTGAATTGGAGCTATAGAAATAAACTGAATAGAATTGAATGTTGCTTTATAAAATAGCTCTGGATTTGCAAAGCGTCAGCTGGGACCGGCTTGGTGGATTCTCTGGTTAAGAGTAGTGTTGCGCCGATGCCATTTTTGTGATACCTGGCTGTGTGCAGTATCGGCCGATATATAATAATGTAGAAGTGTCACCATCATGAAAGCAAGCTGCTGCCTTCCGCGCTTGTGTGAAGCAGGAAAAAGGAGCTAAAACCACAAAGTGGATCCAGTAGAACTTTTATTGCCACCTGGAATGGGTGACAATAGTTGAAGAAACTTCTGGATCTCATACTGTTATCGGTGCCCTATTGGTTGGGTACTCCCTGATACCGATACCATAATTTTTAGGGCAGTATCGTGGCCCCGTCTGATACTGGTATCGGTATCGGTGCAACACTAGTTAAGAGTTCAGTTCGTGTCCAGAGGGAGGAGTGGGAGTCAGTCGGATGACTTCTCCACAACATGAGCCCAGAGAGTCCCGGGAGCAGAGCAGCCAGCAGACGCTGATGAGCAGGAGGGTCCAGAGGCAGAATCCAGAGCAGCTAACGAAGCCAGGAGTCCAGACCAGAAGATCACAGAGATGCAGAGAGAAGATAAAATGTAATCTTTATATATAATGAACAGGAAGCCAGTTGGCGTATAAACAGAGAGAAGCTTGTTGCAGGAAGAGGACGTCGTTGCTATGGTGATGTCATGTGGCAGCTGTAGTAAGGATGTGTGCTTGTTTAAAACTGAAAGAAAATTACAGTTTTTACTAATAAAGTTCTCACACGCCTGGTTGGTTGAACGAGGAATTAGAAAGAAGTGGGTTGGCGATTTATAAATAGCTCTGAATCATCGCAGTTAGCTTAGCTAGCCTCAGTCACATGTAGCCTACATATTATTTCAGTCTAGATTAATGCAATCCATCATTTTATGAGTTTTAAAATGTCTTTCCATCCGTCTGAAAGGTAAATCATCTTTTTCTGGAAAATGTGTTTTAGAGGGTCACAGTTTTCAGTTTAGTTGAGAAATATTTTGAAATTGTTCCAGGAGTCTGATGCCCGTCTGCCTTAGTTTAAACTCCAGTTTAGTTTGACTGTATTGCTAAAATGCTCGGCTGTGTCCAAGTTTTACATGCCTTTTAATTAAGATGAAGTATTTTCTGAAAACCTTCCATCTTCCGTCCTCCAAGCATGTCGCCATGCGTTCATCCCTGCGGCGGCCAGCAGGCCCATGATGCTATTATCACTGTGGTTTCTTTAAAAAGGGATGCTTTGTTTTCTAGTCTGAGGATAAAACTTTTCTCCAGAGGGCATTCTTCCTGACATCTGAGCAAACTGAAACTGAAATTCAGCTTGAAAGCGTCTTGATTTTAAGCATTTTATCATGTTAAGGTAGATCTTAACCTTCTTATCCAGACTGATTCAAACCGATTCATGCTCGTCACATAACCTCCACCTATACGCCATCATCTCAGGTTGTTTTTTTTATTAGTTTTCCTTTAAAAAGTATAAACTAAAACTTAAGCTCAGTGTAACTCCAGTTTTAGCTGCAGACATCTTTGTGTTTTCTGCAGAGAACTTCTGAGCCTGCATGGCGCCATCTCAGTCACTCAGAGAGCTGAGCTTTGACAGGAGCTCTCCCAGCCCTCTGTGGCTCTGTGAGCGTTCCCACCGGAATACTAATCCAGTCCATTCGCCGCTGCGAGATAAATCACCTATTGATGCGCCGTCTCTTTATTATGTAGCACAAGCAGACATCAAACAGGTGGCGGTGGGACAAGTGTTGCTGGAAGGCAGGTCACCGTCCTGCAACATCAGCAGGCCTTCGTCTGCAACAGCTGATGATCCAGAAATACATCGGCGGCATGCACATCCTGTTTATCTGCACCACAGGTGAGCGAAGGGATCCACCTCACTGAGTTCCTGCTGCAGACGGAGATTCATTGGAAAGGACTGACTGGGTATTGATCTGTGAGGCAGACCTGTGCTGAAACTATATGTTTTCCCCATCAGGCGACGGTGAGACGACACGGGGATCAGCGGCATCGCAGGGAAAAGGACTTTATAGATTAGGTTGCTGGTAAAGTTTTCTGCAACAACTTTCACTTTATTAAAAACTCATCATGTGAAAATATTTAAAAGGAATATTTATTAAAAGCAGAAATGACACATAAGGCATCCAGTTTATTGCTACTAGTGTTCGGTCGTACAGTCGGCCCTGTCTTAGATTTAATCTCCTAATCTCAGCAGATTATGCCTCAGAGGACTGATGGAGAACATTAGTAAACAGACATAATTTTATCATTATTAAAACCAAAGATCAAAGCTGAGGCCAGAAATAAATAAGTGTAAATATTTCATGGTAAAGTTAGTTTATGAAACAATATTAGAAGCTTTGAAAATCTCTTTTATTCCAGTTTATCTTTTTATTTTACTCCATAACCTGAAAATGGAGGCGGCATAAAGTACTGATGGAAACAGAGCTTTAACCCGAACTGACAGGCAGGTTAAAGAACCAATAGAAAAGCAGCTTTGGTCTGGATTTCCCTGCAGAGGCCTTGATGAGGGAAACTTTCCTCAAAGGGACTGATTGTCCAAAGTCACACGGCCTGCAGGAAACAAAGCAAACAAAAATGGTTCTATGGTCGGGAAACAATAAAATAATGTTGATGGAAACCTTTCATCGTGCTGAACACTCAGGCCCCGCAGTGAAAACGTCACTGAGGCCACGGCAGTATGGTGCTGTGGGACCTTTACTTTCACGCTGGGATGGATTGTAAAGACCTGTGACCCCAGGCTGATGCCTGCAAACCTTCGACTTCCACCTGCAACATGCTGAAGGAGGGAACCACTGATCCTGTGTTCATGCCTTTAAAAGTCAAGGACAGAGTCCTGAAGGAAAGAACTATTTTTTGATTTTTTTCAACAGGAAAGAAGAAAACACAAGGATCGATTATTATTGCATTGTGCAAATATAAACCTGATGATTGTAACATGCCATTGATTTGCATAATAACCTGTATTACTGTTTTATTATTTCACATTGTAAACCATCCATAGCTGGCTGTTTAGAGGAGGACACAGGCGAGAGCGTATCGGGAGACGGAGACCAACCAGACCTCGCTCATCATTGGCCCTATCTCAGAGGATTATTGGAAATAGTCGAAATTTAGAGCTTTCAGTTCATATAGCGTTATCTGGCTGTTGTTTTTTAAAGGTTACTTTATACTTTTACTACTTTAGGTAGTTTTTGGAGCACATACTTTTCACTCATTACTTGAGTAAAGAGGTCAAGTTGATACTCAACTTTTACCAGAGTGTTTTTAAACTGCAGGATCTATACTTCTACTGAAGTAACAAATGTGGGAACTTTTGACACCACTGGTACTAGGCAGTGTTAATTTCATCAACGTCATTGCCCCTATTTTCAACTCCCTGAAGATGACGAGATGATAACTCACAAAAATTGTTTCCAATAAATAAAAATATGACGAATTCTTATGTAAAACAATGATTTTCGATCCATTGACGATCGGACATTAAGAAATGTAATTATGATTAATTTATAATTGTTAATTTCAGTGTTTCTTGAGCTTCATAGCAGATTCCGCGTTGTTGCGCCGTTTGTCCCACATGGCGCCTGTCCCACAGCGCCTCACGCCGCTCAGTCAGTAGCAGCAGAGGGCTAATGCTCATAGCCCAACTTCACAGTCATTGCGGATACCGGTGTGCAGTTTGTTAAACAACGCCTGGATGTATGGAGCCATTTGGTTTACAATGCGAAGGAAAACACCAAAGGAAGGACGCCACCAAAGAGTTTGCAGCTTCAACATGGCAGGAAAGAAAACAGAGAATCTCAGCGACATCTGAGGAGCCAACAGCTGCCATGGAAGAAGGTGATCAACGGGGGGGGCCTGTAGTAGCAGGAACAGGTGTGTTAGTGCGCGGGGCATTAACGAGCAGAAACCCTGGAGAACTCAGTGGCAAAGTGGATTGGGCGTTCTGACCTGCCTGCAACGACCATTGAGGATGAAGACTTGGTGAATATGGTGAAACAAGCCGACAGAAGGTTCAATGTGTGCAGAGGGATATATGTTAAAAAGAATCAGAGTGTGAAGTTCTATTCTACACAGTGTTATATAAATAAAATAGAGAAAAAGAGAAGCTGTGTGTGGAGAAATTCTATTATTTACAGCGTTGACTAAAATGACTAAAATAAATTTTTCGTCATTTAGACAAAATATGACTAAGATTAAATTAAAAAAAGCTGACAAAATTATGTTCCAGTCAGAGAATTCAAAACAGTCCTGGAGTGTCTCCATGGCGCCCTCAAACCACACTCTGACCTCTTTACAACTGTCGGTTTAGGCCTGATCAGCTGTAGAGATAAAAACTCAGATTAGAAACAACAAAAAAGGAAATGCTCATGAGCATATAAGTCACTGTCCTGGTTTAAGTTCAGTCTGAGCCTAGAAGGAGTGGAATCCAGAGGGATTGTTTCTCTGCAGCATGCGGCGGGAGCCGCCCCCAGAGTTCAAGGAGAGAAGCAGAGCAGATGATGCAGAAGAATCCGGAGGGTTAATCCCAAGCCAGACTCCAAGCAGGAGCAGGTTTACAGCTAAGAAGATCAGAGATCCGAAGGGGAACTGAAGCAGTTTCTAGGCTTGGATCAGGAGACAGATCCAAGGTCATCCGCAGGCAGAATCCAGGCAACAGTCCAGAAACAGGTCAGGCAAACAGAGCAGAACCAAAACTCAGAAGTCCAGGGACAGAAACTAGTCAGGATCAGGTAACCCTGGGGGGTCAGGGTTCTGGAGGACTAATAAATGTGGCCAGATTCCTAGAAAGAAGAGCTGCACCATCCAAAGTGGGATGGGATGCTGCCTCTCCCTGATCAGACCAGGCTTTCCCCAAAAGGATTGCCAATTATTAATGTAGCCCATGCGTTGTTTTCAGGACACCACCTAGACAACTTCCAGCGGTTGAATGACATTTATACAGGCAAACATGTCATCACTGGTCAGATCAGGGAGGGGACCAGAGAAAATTACTTGAGTCCCACATTGTTTTGGCAAACTTACACTAATTTCTGTGACCTTAACTACGCTTTCTGCGCATACAGCAGTTACCCAATCGCCTGGCTGCTCAGGCACTGCTGGAGGACAGCTACGGGGGGGGCGTCTACTTTAACTCCTGGATGTTCAACAGCCTGGATTCTAACTCTGACACCCTCGCCTCCAAAGCTACTAAAATACTACACTTATTACACATCCCATTATCACTGCAAGGAGTGCAGTGAGGAATAACTGAACATCTGACACAGAGAGCAGAAGAGACTGGAAGATTATCTAGACATCTATTTCTATGAATTATGGATCAGTGTGGGTAGGCCTGTCCTCCTGCTTCCACCTGACGGCTGCTCTTCTCTGCTAATCACCAGCGTTGTGCTCCTGATCCTAACGTTACTGTGGTGTTATTCATTCAGATGGGGTGGGGGGCGCATCAGGCGGGTTACGTCTCCGTCCTGGTCGCTGTTTCTGAGGTCGGTTCACTTCGCTGCTGCATAATGGATGAAGGAATGGAACCTGATGACCTTGTGATTCATTTTTAATGAGGTAAACAGGTCCTTCCAGGTCACCTGATTGCTGAGAACCCCCCATCCACCATGGCTGCAGGGGCATAATGAGAATCCCTGTCACGGTCAGACGCTGGATCCTTCTCCTTCCTTTAAGTCCGATGGCACCAATTACTCCGTGGAGAGGAGCTCAGCTTCAGCAGCCTTTGCTTCACTTCTCCTCTTGGATCAACCTTAGCAGAGGTGAGGTGACGCCATGAATACCTAAACTGCAAAATATTACAGGTCTTATTTTAATCTTATTGCTCTTTGAGCTCATAGAGTGAGTTTTCAATCATTTATCATATATTTTTAAATCCTATGAGTGTCCTTGAAGTCCCGCCTGACGGCTCAGATCCAGACAGTAAACAAACATAAATACTGTGAGGCTGTGCAGAAACAGCCTGATGATGCAGGAGGAAGAACCAGGAATCATTTTGACTGAATCAGTCAGAAAGGATGCTGCTTAAACTTTTCTGGGCATTTTCCCCCAGTAGCAAATAAAACACCAACTTTCTAGAGGAATGAAGTGATGGCGTGAAAGATCAGTGATCCACCGGATTCAGTGACGGAGGGAAGAGGAAAGTGGATCATTGCAGCCCACAGCCTCGCCTGACCTGGAGGAAAGCAGCAACACAAACGCAGCTGAAGGAGGAGTGACTCGGGAAGTGACTCTGGAAGCGACTCGGGAAGCGACTCGGGAAGCGACTCGGGAAGCGACTCGGGAAGCGGAGCTATTGCTGCTGGTTAGACTCCAGCCTGATGCAGCAGACATGGGAACATGAGATCAGAATCTGTCACATCCAGAGCGTCTCTGTGTTCAGTTCTGCTCTCTGGAACATTCACACACATGGTTGCTCGTTTCCATGGCGACCGTGTTGTTGCAGCCATTGTTTTTCCCTCAGAACATCGGCCGAATGACAGCAGATAAAGCTGAACGTCGCTGCGCTCTGATGGAAAGGCTCCCTGCAGCAGAGATTGGATGACAGGTGAGAACGCATGTAGGAGCCGTCAGCTGGGAAATCAAACCTGCTCTGCTCTACTTGTGCTGGAAGGAGGTGAACAGGTAGAGCGAACTTGAACGGGGGTGGGGGTGGGGGGTGGGGGTGGGGGTGGGGCTCCCACAGCTAATCTCTGTGAGGAAGAGGTGAGGGAAGGAGGAAGGTGAGAACAGATGGAGAGGATCTCTGTTGCTGATGCTGATATCAGCCCATCATTTCATCCAAATGTTATCATTGCAGCTGAAAGTCCTTAAAGAAGACTCCGCCCCCTCTCTGGGATGGAGATGGACTGAAGGCCCCCTCCAGTCAGAACTTCCCCTCATATTCCAGCTACATATGAGCCGATGAGCTGAATTCAGGATTAGTGAGATCTTGTTTCTGCCTGCCTGGCTAACAGCTCTCAGCAGGCGGCCAGGATGGCGTTCCACGCTGGGAAACGCTCCGCCCCCCTCCCCGCCGCCGGCTGATCTTTATCAACATGGAGGAGCTGATGTCCCTGCAGGCTGCTTTTCACCAGATGTTTATTTCCTTCAAAGGGTCGCCCTCCTCTGGATCGACGTTATTAAGGAGATGCTGAATGATGCATCAGGCATCATGATGAGGCTGAGGTCAAACCCGGACTTAATGCATGTCACCCAGACCCCCGGGGGGGGGAAGCAGCAGCTTCTATCCATCAGTCACAATGGAAGAGATGTTTATTCCTGGTGGTTCTGCTTGTTTACGCTGAATTCTGCAGCAGAACCGTTGCTGACTGCAGGCAGCGTTCATGCAGCCGTGACTGTTGGATCCAAACACGGCGTGATGGCGTTCCTCAGAGGACTCATTCAAGACCTGGAAGCTCAACAAGCTTCATGGTCATCAGATGGATCAGGACCGGCACTGCTGATTCATCTAGAAGACCAGCATCAGTTCTAAGGACGTAGAATATGAGTCCTAGATCCACCCACTGGAAGAGGAGGACAGCAGCTTGTCCCAGTGGGGGAGACGTTAGCATCCTGCACCCAGGGATGAACTCCTGACTGGATCTCCTCCTCAGCTCCTCGTTCTTTAACTAAAACTGATTGATAAACGCAGCTCCCTTCTTCTTCTATGGTCTATTCTCTGCTGCTGATGGCGTGCTGCTGAGCACATCAGGCTGGATGTTAGTCTACCAGGAGGTGCTGACTAGAGGCGGTCAGGCTGGACGGTTCAGAGGGAGGATGAGGGCTCATGCCTCCATAGCCATTAGGCTTCAGGCAGTAGCTGCAGCATCTGACAGTTCAAACCACAGGAGGCCTTTTACAGGCATTCAACCTCTTCCTCCATCCTAACCTGCTGAGCCCATCATGTCCCACACTGATGGAAACATCCTAAAGAAATCGCTGATGATCCGGACTTCACTCCCAGTTTGACCTTTTTTCAGTGACTGTTTCAGTCAGTTTCACCTTCTAGTCTCAGTCTGACTGTTCTTGGTTTAAGTTTGAATCATTTTAGCTGCTGAACACTTTTTATGTCTTTATTCTGCATCATTCAGGTTTATCTTCCTGCAGTTTATTTTGGGGGGCTGTCATCATTCATCTCAGCCTTAAACCTTTACGGATCGGTCTATTGTTTGTGTTTTCTGGATAAATGCTTCCCAGTCCTTCCTGTTCTATTACTCCAGCTTAGAATTCATTCATTCTTTATTAACATTAACAAACATATTTCTTTGGGTTTTTATTGACACTAAGTGGATCTGATGGTAACATCTAAAGGAAGTTAAACATCTGGAAGGTGGATCAGTCTCTTCTCACAGTCGACCTGAAACCAACAGAACAGACACAGGAAGACTGATGATGGAGGAAGTTAGGAAGATCTGAGCTGCTTTAGGAAATGGTCCATTTTCAGAGGAGCCTCCTTCTGCTGAGCTCCTTCTGACACCAGATCAATCCACCTTATGTCCTCCAAGCTTTTCTCCGGTTTGCTTGTGACTCTGTCTGAAATGATGCGCTCCTGCTGCACAATGGAAAACCTCTTCTGCACATCAGCAGGAAAACAGCGCCCCTTGTGGTGCAACATGAGGTCAGCATTGCGCTTGCAGGGAGAAGGACCTGCGACGTTTCTCAATTCAGAGAACGCGAGTATGGACTTGTGTTCTCGTCAAGTCCGGTCTTGGCAAGAACACAGGAAAGTCTGGAGTCGGCGAGAACGCGAGCGTACTGATGACATCACCACACGCTCTGACTTTTTCATTTACTGGGGGAATAATAACGAACACAGCCAGATAAACACAAATAAAATGAACATTTTGCAAAATAAAACAATAAAACCTCCATCAGAGCCAGCGGTGCTTCACACACGGCTATGCAGAGAGAGGGCCGCTGCAGACGGGCTAACGTTAGCCCTAGCCGCTGCAGACGGGCTAACGTTAGCCCTAGCCGCTGCAGACGGGCTAACGTTAGCCCTAGCTGCTGCAGACGGGCTAACGTTAGCCCTGGCCGCTGCAGACGGGCTAACGTTAGCCCTAGCCCGCTGCAGACGGGCTAACGTTAGCTCTGGCTGCCGTTAGCTTTGGAGCTCCGCTGGTTGCCGCGGTCCTCTCAACTTCGGAATTAATTTCAGATTTAATTCCGCATTAAATCGGTAAATGTTCCTGACGCTTTAAAGCATTTTATTCAAATGATCTTAAAACGTACTTTTATTGAACAACAGCAACAGAAAGAGAACAGTTGTAAATAAAAAAAGACTTATTCTGCGGGTTTTTGGTTAAGGACACTTTTGACGTTAGGGCCACAGAAAAGTTTTTATTTTGAAAAGGAAGCGGATCTTTTATTTTGTTTCTGCGTGCGACTTCCTGTCGTGCTCCTTCTGTTCTGTTTTGCTTCATCAACAGTCGTTCAGTGCAGCGTATGATGTTCTGACAGAACACCGTTACTGACCGACTCACTACAGCGTTACCATAGCAACAGTGGCCAAACCCCCCCAGCTATTTTTATTAGATATTCACCTTAATCTTGCAGTTCTGTGGGAAACCTACATAACATAAATGAAAAAATACCGAGACATTATTAATTGACTTATTAATTGACTTTATTGATCTCACAGCAGAGAATTGGTAGTTAGGGTGCTAACCGCTAACCGCTAACCGAGCGGACAGCTGAGCAACAGGAGGGGTCATGATGGGAGGGCGACCTCTGAGGGGCCGTTTCTCAATACGTTGGGCTGCATCAAACACCATGATGAAATGAAAAATAAAACTTAAAACGATGATGAATCCACTTTGTTTTCATTTCTGTCAGTTTAGTTTTTGATTGTGAAGTCAGAGCGAGTGAGATGGAGGAGCAGTGAGGAGGAGCAGTGAGAAGGAGCAGTGAGCAGCAGGAGGAGGGGCAGTGAGGAGGAGCAGCAGGAGGGGCAGTGAGGAGGAGCAGCAGGAGGAGCAGCAGGAGGAGCAGTGAGGAGGAGCAGTGAGCAGCAGGAGGAGGGGCAGTGAGGAGGAGTAGCAGGAGGAGCAGTGAGGAGCAGCAGGAGGAGAGAGATGGAGGGCATATTCTGGAGCAGCGAACTGTAAATGTTGTAAAAGTCAAACATTTATTGATATTTGAATTATTGTGTAAAATAATCATAGAAATATGTTTAAAAGAATCTAATATCAGCATTATCATAGAACAGGCTGTTTATTTTAGATACTGAAGGAAATTATTTCAATTAAACTGGAACGACTTTAAAGAATCAATCTGACTGGATGATCTGGTTGATCTGGATCTATAAAGTGACCTGAGATGACCTGATGTGAATTGGAGCTATAGAAATAAACTGAATAGAATTGAATTGAACTGAAACATTTCAAACTATTTAAACTGAAGCTTTAAAAGAAAATAATATAAAATTCAAGTAAAAAGTTTAAAATGCCTGAAACGTCTGCAGGGAAAGAAGAACGCAGAAATAAAATGTCTAGATTGAAATAATGGAAATAAAATCATTTCTGGAAGCTGGAAGAGCCTGACCTTTGACCTTAGCTGGACGGGTCTGAAGGCAGTCCTAAGACCACCGTAGGACCTGTGGGACTCGTGGGACTCGGGTTCTGATGGTTTAATCCTAGATCTTTCTTTCCAGATGCTGCTTTCAACTTCTGAAACCCTGTTAGTGCAGAGCTGCCATTCACTTCTCTCTGGCCTCCCATTGGTCCGCCCTCTGCAATTTGCTGCTAATAGCCCCCC
>JAGKQL010003655.1:0-19854 GCA_018398635.1 Cyprinodon brontotheroides | reverse complement strand
GGATGCTGATTGGCTTTCGTAGAGGCGTGGTTCAAAGCTTATTGGCTGTCGGAGGCGGATGAAGGCGAATAATCAGTTTATTCAGTTAGAATTCAGCCTAGGCTCCATTTTTATCAGAGGCGTCTCTCCTGCCAATAATATTCCGTAGAACTTTGGATTCTATGGAAATTGGAATTCTGGATATGGGAATTAAAAAAAATATTCTCCAAGTGATATTGGGATATTTGGGAGAACAGGCAGTTCCCCACTAAACCAGAGGGTGGCAGCAGTGACTATTGACAGCCTCAGTGCAGAGATATTTTACTAAAGTCAAAAACACCAGAAAAAGGTAAAGTTGTTCATTTGTTAGCTGGATTTTTTTATTTTATTTTATTTCTTTTTTGGTATAAGCGGTGCAATTCAATTAAATTTGAATTTAATTGAACTGGAACAATTGAATTAAATCAAGTAATGATCCAGATCATGTGCGGGTGACAATTTGCTTCTGAGTCTGTTTTAGGTTTTTTTCTATGTCTAAAGGTGACATTTTTGGGAACCCCTGGAGTTCCCGGTCCATCCCAGGAGTCTGGTTTTATTTCCATCTCCCATATAATTATCTAGAGAGAGAGAGACGTCAGGAAGGGCCTCCTGATCAGAAGAACCTCCTCCTCTGGCTCAGTTTCTTTGAAAGAGGAGAAGCTCAGGGCGGATATTAAAGTTGTGATCATTGCAGGCATCGCTGCTGTGGGGCTGGACTTCAAAAGCTACACATCATTTTACGTAGAGGTCCTGGGTCCTGTTCAGGAAATAGGTTTACTGAAAACTCCCTAAACCTAAAATCAGGGAAAATCTGAGATAAGAGAGTTTACTCAACCTCTGTTTCAGTCGCCATAGTAACATTCTCCCAGAGCTCACCTGGTCAGCAGCAGGTTTGGTTCACTAAACTCAGAGCGCCTTCTGCCTCCTGCAACACATTTACTGCAGGAAAATCCATTTACTGCAGGAGAACCTGTCTGTTTTAGGAGAACCCGTCTGCTGTAGGAGAACCAATCTAATGTAGGAGAACCAATCTAATGTAGGAGAACAGATCGCTGTGACGATGAAGTGAATGTGAGACCTTTATGCAAGGCTGGACTAGAATGATCTTGGTCAGTAATGATGACCGGTTCTGAAAAGATGACTTGAAGTTAATTATCTTAGTTCTAAATGTTGGGGCCCAGACAGTGGTGAGACTTAGCCAAAGTTTGGAGCTCCAATGTGTGCTGACAGAACCAGATTGAACAGAACCGCAGCGGTGAAGATTATTTTAGGGGACCTTAATCTCTGAAAACCTTCAAAGCTGCTTTTCTCCAGATGAAATGGATCAGATGTTCCTTATCTTCTCTGGTCAGAAGAACTTTTAAAGCTTCTCCTGTCCTCAGAACATCTGATTCCTCCTGAGCTTCAAACAATGGGAGGATTAGCTCTGCTGCCGCTGCGCTGATCCAATCACACGAGGTCAGACTTATTTCCATGGCAACCTCATCACACGGTAAGTGGAGAGCATCTCCATTCAGAGAGCAGGAGGCCTGTCCTCAACCGGGATTCAGCGGCCCCGCCCACACCTGGGCACCACACCTGACCCAGTAGATCTGAGGTTCTTTCAGCTCAGGAACCTTTGGAGATCCCTGCTTCCTGATACCATCAGAACCGTTCAGACTGGAGACAATAAAACGCTAAACACCAACAGAAGCTGAGTCAGAAGTGAGTCTTTATGTTCTCACTATTAGATTCAGTTGATTCCTACAGCGCCAATTCACACCACCTCCAGTAGAACCAGGCTCAGTGTGAGCCGCCACAGCGGACAGAATCCAAATCTAAATAAGTCATTTCTTTCTTAAAAATAAGTGCTTTTGTTCTTGAATTAAAAGACACATTTCGCCAATGGAACAATTTAAAATAAGAAAAGGCAAATGCATTGTCATATTTCAAGTGCATTTTATCTAAATATCTTCAAAATACTCTTTGCATCGCAAATCATTTCATACGTACTCAAATTAAGTGTGAATACACTTAATTTAGGAAATTATTACTTAGTTGTAGATTTTTCCAGTGCATCTGCTGAGGCCGACTGGGGTTCAAGGAGACAGAAGCAGACATAGAAAAAGAAGCATAGATACAAAAGGCAACTGTAAAAACCAGGAAACACGCAGCCAGGCAGACGATGAAGAGAGCAACTACAGCAGTGGAGGAACAGAAGTCTCCTTTTCCAAGGAACCACAACCTCAAAGCCCAGAATTCCTGAAAGGACACTACAAGAGAAGAGCTGGAAACCTGAGGACCAAGATCCCCGAAAGATTCTAAAGCAGCCGTTTGGTTGATGAACCCTTGACCTGAGCACCAAAGATCGATCTAGGTCAACCATCTCTAGGAGCATATCTGCTCTAGATGCAGGAACATCTCCTGTCCTGCCAGTGACTCTGATGGACATATCTGGATGTGGGACAATGTGCAGCTCTGCTCCTGATTTGCAGCTCTGGAAGTATAGGGTCTTGCAGAACACAGAGGATAATCTGTAAAAAAGCTCCTGATTGTTTCCCTGGAGGTTCTTTATCACTTAGCTCAGATGAACCTCCAGCAGGACATCTGGAACTGGGCTGATGTGGCCAGAGGAGACCTCAGGCTGGACCTGGAATCATTTCTCAGGGTTTCAGCAGATCAGACATTTTAATCATCTGACTGTCTCGTCTGTTAATGAATGAATTTTCATGTTAAAATGAAAAGAGTTCACTGAGAACTTCAGGTCCCATCAGCTCATCAACCTGTGAGAACCTCCGGTCCATCAGAAAGCTTCTCAGTGAAACTCTGAACTCTTACTTCTGCTGTTCTCCTCGTACATCTCGCCGCTTCTCAGCTCCAAACATAGACATTCATCTTGGGCTTCCTGCCGGTCAGAAACTCATCTGCTCCTCCTGCAGCTGCCTCATGGATCACCTGACGGATTGATCTCCATCCCAGCAGGAGGAGGAACCACGAAGGAGAAGATAAAAGCCAGCAGAGCGGAGATGCGACTGAATCCAGCGTGTCTAATCCGTCTGTCTGTGTCAGCCTGCCTCTCTGCCTCTCTCTGCTTCCCAAATGGGGATTAAACTGGAAAAAGGCTCATGTGCGCGCGTGCACGGGAGCGTGCACGTGAATGTGTGTGTGGGGGGGTGCAGCTGGAGGGGAATTAAAGGGACAGAACGAGAAAAACCTGAGCCCAGAAAGTTGAACCACTGAGAGGAGCAGCAGGATGAAGATGATATCTGACAGAACTCGGATTAATACCTCTCTCTACACTGCAAAAAATATAAATCTAAATAAGTCAGTTTTTATTAAAATAACTTCATTTTTTTCTTGTCATGTTGCCAATGGAATAAGACAATTTACATTTATGATAAGAAAAAACTATTGCAGTCTCTTATTTCAAGTGCATAATATGTGATTATCTTATTTTAAGGGAAAAGATGCTCATTCCACTAAAAGTCACGGTATTTTAAGAAATTTTTACTCTTTTTCAGAATGAATTGCAGTTTATACGCTCTAAATCAAAATGGATCATGTTTGTATTTTAATAAAAATTTATTTTATCTCATGGGTCTGTTTGTCCTCAGTGGGGGGGACAGGCAAATAAATAGAATTTAACCAAAAACAAATCAAACGTATACTAAGTTATCACACCAGTGTTTTTATATGAATGCCAACAACAAAAAACATAAAATATATATAAAAACTAACCTAATTTCATGTCCAGGTTTATATTTTGTACATAAATCTTGTAATTCGGAGGCTGTGAAGGTAAATCTGGGTTTTCCATGGTCCAATATTGTGTCACAAAAACAATGTAGCAGTTTAGTAATGGAGAAGCTATTAGTCAACTATTTTTATTTTCTATATAGAATGTGTTTATTTAAGAGCAACTATGCAAATCAACAAACATCTAGAAAAAGTAGACTATTCTATTATTTTCCATGTGAATCCCAGATTGTTCATTCTTCTTTGCCTTTTCTATAAACTGCTTTAAATCAGTCCTAGCTGTGTTTATCCATGCTGGATCAGATCCTGACGTTCTGCAGAGAAAGAATAAAGCATTAGCCTCGCTGCATGCAGTTAGCCTCGCTGCGTGCAGTTAGCCTCGCTGCGTGCAGTTAGCCTCGCTGCATGCAGTTAGCCTCGCTGCGTGCAGTTAGCCTCGCTGCGTGCAGTTAGCCTCGCTGCGTGCAGTTAGCCTCGCTGCATGCATTTAGCCTCGCTGCATGCAGTTAGCCTCACTGCGTGCAGTTAGCCTCGCTGCGTGCAGTTAGCCTCGCTGCATGCAGTTAGCCTAGCCTTGTAGCTAAACCAGGTCCTGGAAAAGGACCAGTTCAACCGTCTCCATCTGTCTTCGGACTGCTGTTTAATTTTGATGTTTGACTGATTAGGTCCAAACTGTTTCACCTCCATCTTCTCTTGGTAAGTTTGCTTCCCTCCCATGACTCAACCTGTCAATCACGCGCACTACCGCTGTGACGACTGTTCCTGCCACCTGGGGGCGCAGCTAAAGTGCGCCTCACGCTCTCCTATTCTTCTGTATTGCAGAGGAGCTACTGCGCACGGACAACTGTTAATGAGATTCAATGTGCAAACATTTTTGAGTTGGTTGTGTCCCTCTGACTAACCTTAACGTTCTCAATTCTGTCCCTCTGACTAAGCTTTGTTCTCTGTTCAGTTTGGTACCACTGACTAACCTTGGCTTTCTTGATTCAGTTCCGACTTATTTCAATTCAGAGAACACTGGGAGCAGATCTATAGAGGTGAAACCACCTGAAACACACAGGGACATCTGTGAGCATCAGGATGTCCAGCATGGAAAAGCTTCAGTGGGACCTTCTGCGGAAAACCTGAAGGACGACATCTTGTCTCAGGGATTGGACCTCACCCTCATGTTCTTGAGGCTCAGGGTGAACTCCAGAGGGAAGATCTGGGAGGGTGGAGATTGGACTCTCTCTCCGTAAGGAGACCCAGTCCTGAGGTTCTGGAATAGTTTTTGTATGAGGATGTAGTTTCCTTTCTTCCCAGGAAACCTTTTCTGATCTGTGCTTCTGTTTCTTTCTGTTCCGAAACAGCAGCTAATGAACCAGAGCCTCAGTGACTTTCAGGATCCAACTATCTGAACAGTTCCTGCTAAATGTCCTTCTGGCAGCACCAGTGGGTGAAGGCGACCTGTAGACTTGGAGGTCGATGACTTCCTGGCCTTTGGTTTTAGACGTTGAGGAGAATGAGATGAAAATGGGAAAAAAGTTCCCTCTGCGATTGTACATCCCTGCATCATAGATGAGCCATCACCTGCTCATTAGCGCCCCCTCCAGGTCCTCTCAGACCACTGTTTACCTCTCAGCTTGGAGGAGCAGCAGCTCTGCTCTGAGCCTCCCTCCGTGGTGATGGAGCTCATGGCCGCTTCCTCCCATCTCCTTATTGGTTTAGATTTGGTGTTTTTAGTTTGACATGAAACTGGGGACGCTGCTTGGAACAGCTGGGTGATAAAAACTTTCCCCATCAGATCTGCAGAGAGGAGAGAGCTGCAGGACGGCCACCCAGTCCGTGTTAATGTTGCGTTTCAGTGTGTGTGGGTGGGTTGGGGGTGGGGGGGCTAAGCTGCTATATTAAGCCGTTTATAATCCTCGGTTCTGGACTCAGAGGATTTGCTGCTTTTGGCCTTCATTTCATTTGTTGTTTCAGTCAGAGAGAAAGAGGTTGGTTCCACTGAGCCTCCATCAGCAGGACCGGCCCTAGACTCCCTGGAGCCTGACGAAATATTTTATTTGAGCTTAATACTTTGGTTCCAACTGCAACAGCAATGTGCAGGAAAAAAACCTGCAGTACCACAACCTAACATGCAAATAAAATAGCTATTATAATTTAAAAAATGTAATTAAATGTACAAAGTGCGTGCAATTAATAAAAAATATAGAAATCATGTTATCCAATATTGGAAATAAAGAGTTCCCTGAACACAAGATAAAAAATAAAATTACATGGCAAGTTGATTAATTATCTCTAAACTGCATTGGTATAGTTTTTAATGTAGTGGCTGACAGGGGGTGTTTTTGTCTTACACCTTGATTTGATTGTAGCATTAGCTTTAGCTGGAATGATGAAACTGGTTAACTGAAAACAAGAGATTGATTGATTGGTTGGTCGATTTTTGTCCTCTAACCACAGACGTAGTGATGCTTTGAGCATCAGGTCCATCATTATGGTTATACTTCAGGTCATGTTCTTTCTCTTCAACCTAAACGTCCCCATCAGAAACAGAACCAAGTCCGACATGAGACCAACTCTACGGCACCTGTTGTTCCTGTGTGCTGACTTGACATGTCCAGGAAGAGGAAGGTTCTTACCGTCCCTCCAGAACCAGACAGGACTGGGGAGAGTCAGGACATGAACCTGGAACCAGAGGACGGGCCATGAACCAACCCCCTAGATCTATGGCCAATCTGTTTTTTTGTTTTTTTTATTGAATACAGCTTTATTCTGAAGTTACATAAAATATTTTCCTAAAATTATTTTATCCCAATTATTGACTGCAGTATTGGGGAAGTATCCCCACCTGTTATTACCTTAAGTGGTTATGAAGAAAGATAGATAGATAGATAGATAGATAGATAGATAGATAGATAGATAGATAGATAGATAGATAGATAGATAGATAGATAGATAGATAGATAGATAGATAGATGCCTTTTGTATCTATGCTTCTTTTTCTATGTCTGCTTCTGTCCCCTTGAACCCCAGTGGGCCTCAGCAGATGGCCGCTCACACTGAGCCTGGTTCTGCTGGAGGTTTCTTCCTGTTCAAAGGGAGTTTTTTCTCTCTACTGTCGCTACAAGCATGCTTAGTGTGAGGGATTGCTGAAGAGTCAATGAGTCGATGCAATCAGCCGGTTTTCCTTACATAGAAAACTTTGAATCAATCTGACTGGATGATCTGGTGAACTGGAAAGTGACCTGAGATGACATGATGTGAATTGGAGCTATAGAAATAAACTAAATAGAATTCAGTGGAGCATTGAGGAAGAACAGTGTAAACAATCATTACTTCTTCAAGAAAGGAATAACTGTGTCTGAATCAGCAATCAGGCTCTCTTGGTGACGTCACACAGCGGATCCTGGACGGACCTCTGCTGTCCTCTGCTGGGCAAGAACTGTGCTGCAGAGGGACGACAGAGGAGGAAGATGAAGAGGAGGAAGATGAAGAAGCAGAGACAGTCTAGTAAATTGAATTTTAAAAACAAAATTTGAAAACATAAAGGACATAAAAAGGTTTTGTTAAAAAATAAAGGTCCTGCACTAAATGTGCTCTCTAAGTGTTACTTTAACGGGTGAATGTTTGTTGAATATCCGTAAATAATTCGTCTAGAAAGGCTGGAGTAGTTCAGTTAAACTGCGGTGGGGTGGTGGGGGCGGTTAGGGGGTTACATTACAGGGAAGTTTGGTTAATGGATACATGGAGCAATTATATGTGAGGGAGTGTTAGAGCAGCGCGCTTGTGCTTTAAGAAGGTTACAATTACCCGGTTCAATCACCACAGCCTGACCTCTGGGTCCCTGAGCAAGACCCTTAACCCCACACTGCTCCCTTGGCAACACACAATGGCAGCCCACTGCTCCCCAAGGGGATGGATTAAATGCACAGAGTTAATTTCTCCATTGTGAGATCAATAATGTTCCATTTCTTTTTTATTAACAAGAACATTTAACACTTTTTCAGAGTTATTTTTACTCATATTAGTGTCAAAATCAAGAAAACCTCTCATAGATTGGCTGCTAATTGACGCCATATGGAGTTAAAGTTACGCTGCATTGACGTCAAATTGTTCACTGATTTTTAACTCCAACGCTTTAGCAGATTTTTATCGAGTATAGTTGTAAATACTCTGTTTAACAGGTTAACTCTGATTTCAGTATTGTGCTTAGCGCTGTGATATCCCAGAAAACACCCGCTAAGCATAAAAGCAGCTGCTCCATTATTATTTTATGTGGCTTTAAAGGAAAAGTCCACTCATATTCAGAATTCAAACTTCTGAAAGTACTTTGAATATGAAATTATTACCTACTGTTCAATAAATGATCAGTGTTTTTAATTAAGAATAATTTTCATTGGACTCTGCCAAGGTTGACCTTTAGTTACCTCGTCTGTTCCTGTTTGGCTGTGACTCCATCCTGGAGAGAAATATCAGCTGTGCTGCTGCCATCAACACCTTTGTTTCTAGATGTTGGAGCTTGGCCTGTTTTCCAGTGTAGTCCTGTTTCTCTGACTGTGACTAACTGGATGTGCTCTCTTCATCCTCTGACATGGGAGCTGGCTCGGAGCTCGTCTGCCTGGCTGTGTGTTTCCTGGACGGGGCCGCCTGTGGAGCTGGTTGACAGTTGCCTTTTGTATCTATGCTTCTTTTTCTATGTCTGCTTCTGTCTCCTTGAACCCCAGTGGGCCTCAGCAGATGGCCGCTCACACTGAGCCTGGTTCTGCTGGAGGTTTCTTCCTGTTCAAAGGGAGTTTTTCCTCTCCACTGTCGCTACAAGCATGCTTAGTGTGAGGGATTGCTGAAGAGTCAATGAGTCGATGCAATCAGCTGGTTTTCCTTAGATAGAAAACTTTGAATCAATCTGACTGGATGATCTGGTGAACTGGAAAGTGACCTGAGATGACATGATGTGAATTGGAGCTATAGAAATAAACTGAATAGAATTGAATTGATTCTGTTCATAACTTTTATTGACAGAATTTCTAGAATTTCCAAGGTTTTAAGGGGATCTGTCCTGGTGGCCTTAGGATCGTCTCTCTGTTATTCACAGATGATGTGGTTCTATTGGCTTCATCAGGGCGTGATCTACAGCTCTCACTGGAGCGATTCGCATCTGAGTGTGAAGCGGCCTGGATGAGGATCAGTGCCTCCAAATCCCAGACCATGGTCTTGAGCTGGAAAAGGTTAGAGCACCTTCTCCAGGTTGGGGAGGATGTGCTGCCCCTAGTGGAGGAGTTTAAGTATTTTTGGGTCTTGTTCATGAATGAGGGGAAGATGGAGCGGGAGATCGATAGGCGTATTGGTGCAGCGTCTGCTGTGAAGCGTGCGCTTTACTGGTCTGCTGTGGTGAAGAGAGAGCTGAACCAAAAAGCAAAGCCCTCGATTTACCGGTCGATCTACGTTCCCACCCTCATCTATGGTCATGAGCTTAGGGTCATGACTGAAAGAATAGGAGAATAAGATAGGGGGAGGAGCTCAGTCATCTGGGGAGGACTCAGAGTAGAGCCTTTCAATTGAAAACCGCTCCACGCCATATTTCTTCCACTCCGCTCCAGCGCTCGCTCCATCGCTACATGCTCTGGCTACTGTATAAACCGGAGGTCATGGATGGACTATGGTCCGGCTCCAGGCTGCACGTGATCCAAATGAGCCAATGAGCTGTCAGTCTGGGTTGCTGCTGCTGCTACTTTTAGACACAGCAGGCAAACCTGTGGCAAGCCGGGCGATGGGAAAGAAGGAGAAGACCATGAGAAAAAGAGAGCAGAGAAAGTGTGGACTGCTGGAAGAACTGCGGTGAACTGGTGAAAGAAAAGTGAAATGGCGTGCTCAAAGATGACCCTGCACATTTAGAGGATGTTTGGCTCAACCTGCTGCTGTGAAGCAGGATTCTCCACCATGAACAGAATCAACAATAAATCTGGATCCAGGCTCAGAATGAGCTCCTTGATATGTGCTTGAGAATGGCTTAGTCTCCGGTTAAACCCAGGTTTAAAGCCTTGCAGGGCAGCCTAAAGCCCACTGCCAACATTAAGACAGAAAAAAGAAGAAAATAACAAACCATCAGTTCAGGGTTTTGAGAAATATTGGAATCAGGAAATTATCTATAAACCAAACTGAATGATTGCTGATGAAAAAACACTTATAATATGTAAAAAATGTTTTTTTTTTAATATTCCTTACTTAAAAAGTCAATGTACAACATGATCCATAAACACCTCATTTTATTTCAGTATTAAAATATGTTTAAAGTAACAGATTATAATTAAAAATGTCTCCTGACCGTTACTGGTTGATGATTTTCTTTATTCAGACCCGCTGATTTTTAATTGGTAACCTTTGCTATAAAGCCTGGAATGCAACACTATTTCCGACATATAGAACAGAAAAATCTTCCTGGATGGGAAGCCAAACGTCTTCAATCTGGGAAACACAGGCCAGTGGATTGTTTTTAACCTTTTTGATTTCATCTCATTTATTCCTTGTTTTATTTCTGTAAAACTTTGAACACACAGTAAATGCATCAATCAATCAAAAATAACAAAAACTACTGTGTGGAATTTATTATTGTCTGTATAAACTGTTTCTTAGGCCGTAGTTAATGAGCTTTAAAAGTTTACAAAACTAAATACTGAATTAAATTCATATTTTAATGAAGGTAATTATGTGTCTTAATGAGGCGTTCAGTGACCAAAACGTATTGTTTTCACAGTGCAGCATCCTGGCTCATTAAACAGGAATTTGTTTTACATTTATTAGAGTGCCATAAACACATCATCTTCACCGTTTTATATATATATATATATAATTTTTATTTATTTATTTTTTCCCTTTTTTCTTTTTTTTGTTGTGAAAATTGTGCTGAATAAAGTTTGTTTTCAGGTTCTGTCCTCCCAGCAGATCCAATCACGGTGACGTCAGCCCTCTACCCCGAGTTCCCCTTCATCACGCAGACCCCGCCCACCGGAGGCGGGCTTCTCTTACACATGCACGTACACGCGCGCAGTAACTGTCAGTAGTAAAGCTGCCGCTTACCTGCAGGCTACACGCGCGCGCGCGCACGCATGAGTGCTTTAGGGTGAAAAAAGATCCACACGCAGAGCTCAACGCGCATGCGTGTGTGTGGTCTTCCACCTTTCAATGCTTTCGCATTTTTTTACCTGCAGTGGACAATTACGCACAGGCAGACGCGCACGCTGGCGCATGCTCGCCGCAGCAGCAGCGCGCGGCAGCAGAGGGAAGAGAGGAGACAAGCGCATCCGCACCGCACGCGGCAGGAATTATGAAGGTAAGGAGCTGCTTTGCTTTCTGTTTATTTCTTGTCTGTTTATCTGCTGCTTGTGCGGCGCGAGGCGCCGGGACGCGCGCGCCTGGGGACGTTTTTTACTGGTGTCCGTGCACGAGGAAACGGCTCTGTCAGCAGTTTTCCAGCCGACACATGCAGCACGCAGCCCGGGCTGAGGGGGCAGCGGAGGGTCGGTCACCTCCTCCATCAGAAACACCGTGCACGCGCGCGTGCTTCTTTGGAAAGACAGCAGCGTGAAAAGCACGGGCGCGTGCGCATGTTTCCATGGTGTCCATCCAGCAGCTGGATGTTCTCCTCTTTGTCTGCTGTAAGATGAATGTATGGGAGCAGGAGTGAGGAGGAGGAGGAGGTCACAGTGAGGAGAGGAGGAGGAGGACGAGGAGGAGGTCACAGGAGGAGAGGAGGAGGAGGACGAGGAGGGGGTCACAGGACGAGAGGAGGAGGAGCGTTCAGGTGTGTCACGATTCTTCCTGGTTCTGTGTCAGCCTCATAAAGAGGCAGAAAGGTAAGCACACCTGAGCTTCATCACATGACTGGGAGGAAGACCTCACAGGCTGTCCATGAGGTCATCAACCACCTGCTCAGGTAACCCATAGCAACCAGATCACCTGATCAGATTCCTGACGGCTTATTGAAGATCAACCAAGTAGTCTGAGTAGAGGAGATCCATGATTCTCCTTCTGGTCGGACGCCATAACTTTGACCTGAGACGCTGGGACAGACTGGGATACAGACTGGGATGTTTCAGGCCGCCGGAGGACTTCCTGACCCGGAACCTTAAAACCAGGACAGACCTTCAGAGAGAAGAGCTCCACAAGAGAAGCTGAAAGGTGTTGATGGCTCCGCTGAGTCAGCGCTTCTCCACTGCAGTCTACGGTGGAAAGGTTTCCTTGTCCATACTGGGAGGTTCCCAGTACACAGTGGGAGGTGTTCCCAGGTGTTCCCCTGATTCACCTTCTAGTTCTGGTCTTTATATGAGACTTTGGTCCCATCTGAACTCGGGGATGTTTCCTTATTTGGTTCTGGGCTGAACTTTGGTCGCGCCCTGAAGTTGACATCCAGACCAGCTCACTGGTTCACTATCGTAATGCAGCGTTCAGGGCTGCGTGGAGAAAGGGGAACATTTTCACATTCTTCCCAAGGATCCCTGCAAAGTTTGATGCTCAGCTGTTCGTTTGCTCGAAGCATTTTACCAAAGACAGCTTTTCAAATCAAAGCAGGATTTGCTAAACTTCTTTTGCTGAAACAAGGGGCTGTTCCGACCGTAAGGCCGTCGCAACCGCAGGCTGGAAGGATGACTCTGCAGATGGCAATGGTAGCGTATCTATATGAATCGCGATTTGAGGTTTCTGCGAAGAGAGACACCTTTTTGAGGGGGGGCTACTGGGCCGCTGACTGGACTGAATCATTGGAACCGACCAAAAGGAAAATTGGTCAGAAAGTTTTCCACCGGCCGCTTCTTCCGGATCAAACCAAGAGCCTTGGCAGATCTAAAAGCTGAACTGAAGGACATCGGCTCAGTTATTTCACCGGATCTGATCAGATGGAAAAACTCTAATGGCCGTCTGTTAGTAGTTAAGCAATGTTTTGTAAATCAGATCTATTTACCGCTGAAAACTCCTCATTCAGCTCCATTTAGCTTCTGGCACAAAGTTACGCCCAACTGTTGTGTCATGTGACCAAATCAGCTCATTTCATTGGCTAGAAGCTGCTCGCCTACATCAAGCTTAGATTGCTTTGGCTTTAGTTCAACAAAAGCTAAAAACATTTACAGCTGAATTTCTTTAGCAAATTATTCACAGATATAAATTCATTGTAAGGAATTCAATGTGTAAAAAAAATTAAGTGTTTAAAATACGACGTACAAAAAAAAAGGGAGATTATAATGAGACTATTTTTCTTCCATAGATTTCTCATATTGATGAGTTTCTGCCGTCATCGGATTATTTCTAGTTTTATGTGTTTCTGGATGAATCTATAGATTTATAAAGACTTTTATTGGATAATTTTAAAGGTTCTGCTTCATAGAGAATTCTCAGTTTTTTTTCCACCTTCAGGTGATCTATGAAGAAAAGATGAGCAGAGCTTTTAATAACATCGTCACTCAGTCTATGTGATTTATATCTAGCTCAAATGAATTTCTAATAGTTTTTCAGAAACAGAAGTTTCAGATTCAGAGAATTAATCGGAATTTTTTTTAAACCTGGTAGTGAATACGTTGAATAAGTCTTGAAACACTTTACTGACATTAATTTAATGATATGTTAATATCTGATCATCTCATGTTTACTCTATAAATTTTGCAATATGGGGTCGGGTTCTAAAACAAACGTTCTGGATTCCCAAATTTGGATTTCTCATTTCTTTTTAAGGAAATCTGGAAGGAGGTGGATGCATCTTAGAAATCCAGCTGCTTGTGCTGAATTTACTCCTCCTGAATGAGCATACCGTCACTTCCCTCCATTGTAAGCTGTTGACTTCGCAGCACAATTCTACTAGCATACATTTAGGGAGAGTGGGAAAGAAAGACCAAAAAAGATAAAAGAGAGCAGGACAATTTGGTGCAATAAAAGCTGAACCCGCATCGCCTAGGAGATAAACCAGACCAAACACAGAGTGGTTAAACTCTGTCATCTATAAAATCAAGTTGCTGGGATAGCATCAGCTCCAGCTGGGATACCCCTGCTTCTTAGGATCAAGTACAACAGCAAGTGAAGCCAGATAGAGCAAACATGATTAGAAATAACATCCAGTTCAACGCTGAATAACAAACACCAAACTCAGGCGTAGAAGAATGTGAGGATTGATGCCTATAGCAGCAGAACTATAGAGATAGCTCAGGATAACCTGAGCCACTCTAACTAGAAGCTTTATCAAAAAGGAAAGTTTTAAGCCTAGCCTTAAAAGTAGACAGGATAGACCTGCAGATTGAGAGCGAAGTACTCTGTTAGGAACATAAGGAACAATTAGATCTCTGATATCAGATGGAGCTTGGCCATTTAAGGCTTTATATGTGAGAAGGAGGATTTTAAATTCTATTCTGGAGCCAACGAAGGGGAACTCTAATAGGAGAAATATCATCTCTTTTTCTTATGTCTTCAGGCATGCCGCTATTCTATGTAATGTAAATCCCAATGAAACTAACCATTAATTAGACTACAGGTATGTCTTGAGGACATGAACACCTGGATGACTCTTAACTCTCTGCTTCAATTACTGCCTCCTTAAAAGCCTGTAATAGAGATATTTAATCATATCTAAAATGGAGATGGAAATCAGAGGTAATACCTTCTTATACAGAGACAAAACAAGTATTTGAATATCCTGCTATTTTGCAAGTTGTCCTAATGAGAAATCACAGAGGGTCTGAAATTGTTATCGCATGTCCACCGGTGACAGAATCTAAAAAACATCCAGAAATCACAATATATGATTTCAACTATTTCTTTGTGTGATTCAGCTGCAAATAAGTATTTAACCTCCTCGCCTACAGAATTCTGACCCCTCAAAGACCTGTTAGTCTTCGTCAATGTCCACCGCCATTTATTCTCCTAAATTAGATGTACCTGTTTGAGGTGATTAGCTGCATAAAGACATCTGTCCACCCCTATCCAATGAGTAAGGATCAACTACTAACATGGCCGGTGACCAAAGAGCTTCCAAAGCAGCCACTGTCGGGCAATCATTACAAAATGAAAGAAGCTAAACATGGCGGGTCAATCTCCCTCAGACTGGAGCTCCATGCAAGATGTCACCTGGATGGGGTGAGAGAAATCAGCTTGTGTGGAGGTGGGCAAAAATCACTCCTACAGTGTGTTCCAAACTGCAAACCGTTTGACCTCTGGAACTGCAAACAAAAAGCTACTGTACCAAATATTAACATTGATTTTCTCCAGGTGTTCGAATCATTTTACAAGCAAATGAATAGTTATAAAATGAATAGTTATATTTATATATTTTTTTATTTTTTAGATTACGCCTCTCACAGTGGACATGCACCTATGATGACAATTTCAGACCCATCCATGATTTCTAAGACAAAGAACTTGCAGAATAGCAGAATAGCAGGTGTTCAAGTACATTCCTCTCTTTCATAACCTGGTTGGAAATGGATTAAACATACAAGTTGTGAAGGTTTTAGATCGAGATCATTATGATCAAATTGGTTAAGAAACTAGGGATGCACGATGTTGAGCAGGTTTGGCGATATCCGATATGCGATATTTTACCTGCAAAACTCATGCCGATAACGATATACGATACGATGTTAAAAGCTGGACAAAAATAAGTAGTCATTGAAAATAGCAGTTTTGTTATCCATTTCTGACACTTTGAAAAATAATATACTCAAATATATTTTCATATGCTGATATCAAATTGATTTTTAAAAACGCGGTATCGATCTATTTTACTTTCAAAATCTGGTGAAATTTCATCGTTCTGTTACAAACTCTCGTGATATTTTGCAAATTCTTGTGAGATTTTGTTAGTAAAATAGATCGATCGATCGATCGATTTTTAGACTTTAGAAACTCAGAAGCTGATCAAATATCGGGTTAAATATCGGTGGGGTGGCCGACTTCCGATATTCAGTTTTAAGGCCGATACCGATAGGGGGCCCATTATATCGTGCATCCCTAATGAAAACTGCCTCACCTTCCAGAGATAAACCAATAATATTTAGAGGGGTGCTAATGATCTTAAGTCATTACTGCTGAGAGCAGGAGGATGGATGATTCAACAGAGCTATGGCTCTCGGTGAGTTTGGCAAGGGTATTAAAAATAAATCTGGGATCCTATTTATACATCTACCTGTTCTCCACTATTGATGAGGACAAATATGCTGCCCTTGTTCTATGAAGGGTCTTTTTGTTTTGTTTTTTAGGTGGTCAGTTATGTCAGGGCTGTGAGGATCACTGTTATTTATTTACATTCAATGCCGTATGTCAGTACAAGGTCCAAAGTATGAAGACGAGAACGTGTGGGACTATGCACATTTTGAACAAAGCCAATCGAGTCTAAGATAGCATTAAATGCTGATTAATCAGACTGAAACATGGTTGCTAAACCCTTCTTAGTACTACTCCTGGTAGCTCATGGGGCTCGCTGTTTAATTGGAGCCGAGCCTCCAATTCTCATCCTTCCCTCCAAAACAACAAAGTTACATTATTTATTAAACATAATGTAATGAATAGAGGATGCAGAGGAATAACTGAACATCTGACACACAGCAAGGAGGCGAGGAGACTTAGAGAGATACTAGCACTGAAGCTAATGCTAGGCTAAACAATGTGATTCTAAAAATTAAAGACAGCATTGGAAAACAAGTTTAAAATATGTGCCGTTTCTGACTTTAAAATAAAAATGATGATGATGTAAAGGAGGAGGATATTTGCCTTTAATGTCTGGAGCAGGTAAAGTCACCCTCATGGGGAGCAGGATGAGGGGGCAGAACCCAGGTGGTCCTGATGCAGCTCAAAGATTTGAGCTTTCGGGTCTCTGGTTAAAACATTGTTATGATACTGGCTCAGAATTCTCGGTGGCGTCTGAACCCTCAGTCGAGACGCCTCCATCTCCATGGGAACCCATTGCTGATGACTTCATCAGCGCGGCGGTATTGGGGCTGAAGATTCGAGCTGACAGCTGCTGTCAGAGTCGATCTCTGTCTACAGTGAGAGGAGCAAACACTGAACATCCTCCTCCTCCTCATCATCGTCATCTTTAGTCTGCTCTGACCTTTGACCTCTTTCCTGCAGGTTGCTTGGTGTGTTATTTTCTGTAACTGGACATAAGCAGAACTCACTGTGCCTCTGAGTTCTAGAGACACATGGACCTGTTTCCAGATCTGATGGTTGGTACTTTTCTCGTAAGACGCCGACCCAATCCTTCTGGGTCACATCTTATGTTGGGTTTGTTTGTTTTTGTTTGCTCACTGAGCGGCTAAAAAGAAGGGAAGAGGTTTTTCCCCCCGATGAGAGGTGTTGCCATGGTTACTAACGTGTTGATCAGGGTGCAGATCTGTGTCCTCCAGGAGGAACTCATTGTTCCCTTTAATAATCAGAGAGTTAACCTGAACTGAACAGAACCTCCTGCAGGGATTTTATTCTTTTATCTGTTTAGAATCGGGTCAGGCTAAGATTTTTGGAAGAAAGCATCTTTTTGTTTGTACAGACTCTGCCGTCATCGCCTGAAACGGGAGACAGAACCTCATTAACTCCTGATGTGGAGATGAGACGCAGAGCGATCTGTCAGCACAGCGTGGCTTCATCTGTCCAGAGGAAAACGGATGAGGGCGAGAAGATGAAGATCCCAGGCGCGTGCCCGGCAGCCACGGCATCTCGTTTCAGAGGAACCATGGATCTTTGATGTACCAAAAAGGGCCACCAACTCCCAGGAGATTATTCAAGAGCATTGATAGGCCCGGAGCTGAATGAAGAGATGGCTCCTCCAAACAGAGAAAAGTAGAGCTCACACAAACGAAGTGAACTTTGTTCTTAATGATAATCAAAAGTTGTTCTCTAGGCCTGGGCTGAACAGAAATAGAAATAGAACTTTATTGGTCTCACAATGGAAACCCATCCCCAGGGAAGGGATTGTGGCTACCATTGCAATGCGTGGTAGAAGTGTGGGGTTAGAAGGGTCTTGCTCAGTGACCCAGAGAACCGGTAACCTTCTCAAAGCACAAGCGCTGCACTGACCCCCTCTAGGCGGCTCCCTCACATATAATTGTTCCATTTATCCATTCACCCTACTTCCTGTAATATAACCCCAAACGCCCCACCACCCCAGAGTGGGAGGCTGTGGGGATCAGTAGCCTGCGGGAGACCATCCTGATCTCGCGCGAAGCTTTCCGGGTTTCTAAGCAAAGAGATCAAGTCTGGAGATTTGGAGCCGTTCACCAAACGAGCGCCCAATCAGCGTTGGCTTTTGGAGGCGGGGGGGTGACGCTAACGGTGGCGCCATGCCCAGTTCAAAGAACATGGCGGCTTCAGCGATGTTCTAGCGTTAGCGGGCTATCGGTGCTAAAGTTTTTATGGGGAATACAGAGTATTTCTTCACTGAAAGAAGAGCAAAACACTGCTCTGGAGGCTTTTCTCAGAGGAAAAGATGCTTTTTGTTTTCCCACCGGTTTCAGCAAGTTTGATCTATCAATTGGCTCCTCTTCGCCGCCGCTCTGTTAAGTCATATGCTTCGCTGATCTGATTGGATTTATTTTCGGGCCCGCCTATCACCAACATAGGCCAATCAGCTAACCAGTATTTTAAGCCCCTTCCCAAAATTACACCTTTCAACAGAAGGGTTTCCAGATGGTTTGCGCCGAGTCAGGTTCAGGTTAACAGGGTCCTTGCACCTTCTCCGAGCACAGTGCACTGCTCTAAGCACCAGGCCAACCTCCCTCCACTTCTACAAAAGAATCTTTTCACATCTCTTACCCGGTCCGGTTTGGCTCCAGAGACTCCAGCTGTCTTTGGATCGTTGCACTGGAGGGACTTGGTACCTGGTGGGCATAATCCACAGAAGGCTTCTCTGGTCCAGGGGTCCAGAAACTGTCCCCTTTTGTGTACTTTTTTAAATCATTGACCCACCATTCAATTTCAGTCTGCTGTTTTCCTTCCTGCAAGCGGTTCTGATTTCTGGGACACAGCTCTGGGTTACAGCCCCTGGGCCTTCTGTCCTTTTTGTGCACGCCTCTGCTGAGATCGCACACGGTAGCCTTCCTTGTGGAAAAGGCTTCCTACTCAGGCGGTGCTGCTGAGGGCTGCGGCAAACGTCATCATCGTCTACGCCCGGGGGTGGTCCGATACCACCCTTGGTACATTCTCATACACTGAGATGATACTGTCAGTCAGCCGGTCCAGGTGGAGGATGTTCAATTTATGAGAAAATACTTAAATTTGCAAATGTTTTAATGATATTTTTATATATACATAAACACCATCATTTCACATTTTGGAATTTACTGAGTCTAAGATGTTGGTCTGTTAGGTGAAAAAGCGCGTGAGCCAAAAGGTGTTCTCTGCTGAGTCATGAAATCTAGATCATGACCAAAAGGACATCCTGATACAAGCGCTGAAATGAGCTTTGCAGGGGGGTTGGGCTCTTTTCCTTAGAGATAGGGGTGAGAACCTCGGCCACCAAGAGGAGGCTCATTGTGGAGCTAACCTCCCCTCATCAGTCTGCTAAGGGAGAGCAGAGAGGGCTACTTTCGGCGCCGGGGGGGACCAGTGTGAGGTTAAGGGTCTTTCTCAGACTCAGAGTGGCAGAGTGGGGATCAACTCAACCTTATGATTCAATCCCCCACTCCCACAGACTGCCACCCAGTAGAAGTATAAAATCTGCTGTTTAAAAAATACTTTTTGTAGAAGCTTTTACTCAGTAACAGTAAATGCGCCATTTAAAACTACTTAAAGCATAAAAAGTGAAAGAAATGTAGTAAAAAATGTGAAGGACAGAACATTTACTGCTCTACCCTAAAAGGACATCTCTCTACAATTCTGCAATAACCTTCTTAAACTTTTCTTTTAGTTTTATAACTAATGGTAACAGTGTCAAATTTGAAAGACTATTTATTTGGTATCATCTGGGGAAAACCAACCACAGCATTTAATTTTGGTACGTGGGGCCTGAGAACCCGGAAGTTGGGACCATGTGTGCACGAGGTCCAAAACCCAGGGAACGCTGGGACCATTAATTGTCCATGTGTGTGGGACCATGTGTGCTGCGTCCGGCTGGGCCTGTAGAACCCGGAACGTTGGGACCATGTGTGCTGC
>JAGKQL010003654.1:0-19919 GCA_018398635.1 Cyprinodon brontotheroides | reverse complement strand
CTGAAATCAATCTACTTTTTCATGATATTCTAATTTTATGACCAGCATCTGTATTTGTTCCTTAGCTGTTAGCAAACAGTGTCTGAACATCAGTAAATCAGAAAGTCAGTCCTGGTCATGGAGTCTGATGCAGAGGGACAGGACAATTGCAAAGAGACATGGATGAAGACTGGAAAACACTGCAGATGATGGATCAGATTCTGGGAAGCAGGACATCCTCCATCTATTCTCCCTTTAGTGTTGATTATGTTAAAGTTCTATTATTTTCATTTTAATGGTATTTGCAGTTTTAATGCTGTAAATATCAGAGCTCTAAAAGTATGCAGCTGTTCATCAAGGACTGAGGTTCAGTTGAGTTTATATCATCCTGTCTGAAATTATAATGTAGAACAAAATTAGACTGGCTAGGCCACACCAGAACCTTGATATACTTCTTGCAGAGTCACTCCTTGGTTATCCTGGCTGTGTGCTTTGGGTCAATGTGATCCTGGAAGACCCAGCCTCCCACCCATCTTCAATGTTCTGAGAGAAAGAGGTTGTTCCCCAAAATCTTGCAACACATGGCCTCGCTCATCCCTCTCTTTAATACAGTGCAGTTGCCCTGCCTATGTGCAGAAAAACACCCTCAAAGCATGATGCTACCACCCCCTTGCTTCACAGTGGGGATGGTATTCTTGGGATGTTACTCATCATTCTTCTTCCTCCAAACACGGTTAGTGGAATCATGACCAAAAACTTCTATTTTGGTCCCATCTGACCACATGACTTTCTCCCCTGACTCCTCTGGATCTTCCAAATGGTCCTTGGCAAACTTAAGACAGGCCTTGACATGTGTTGCTTTAAGCAGGGGAACCTCCCCATACCATGCATGATTTCAAACCATGAGGTCTTAAGGGCAGATTATACTTCTGCAACCGCGCACATCAAATGTTAAGCTTGGGTCTCCGTCACAAACCAGTTTAGCTGTTATGCCATCTGCGGAGAGGGAGTCTATTCTAGAACTTCGCAAGAAATAAAAGGGGATGGTCACGACAACCCCGGCAGCACCGGCGGGGATTGTTTATCTTCCAAAACAACAATGGTACATCTGCAAGATATAATGGTCACAGAGATGGATTGTAGAGTTGCTAGACATCCAATAGGAACAGGTTCTGTTAATGGAGATGGCAAAAAGACCCGATAAACCTTTTATGCGTAGTTGTCCATTGTAGTTTGTTCCTTGAGTTATAAAAATGGCGTGCCCCGGCACCGAATCGAGATGGGCGACCACGCGGACCGCCGGAAAGGCATACCAAGGACCAATCACAGATGATTTTTCTTGTCTGCGTACTTCCACTTGAGGTCTGCGCAGGTTTGCGACCGTCGGACGATGTAGTCAGGATTTTTTTTGGGTGTACAGCGGCGATTGCCATAGAGCCTCTGCACGCGAGGCGTTATGGGTGCACAGATACAGGTTCGGCGGTTGCAGAGGCTATGCGTCAAAAGCACAAATTGGCCTTGAATGTATATTTACTGTGGTCCCAGCTCTGTTCAGGTCATTGAGCAGCTCCTCCCGTGTAGTTCTGGGCTGATTTCTAACCTTTCACAAAAGGATGTTGAGACCCCACCAGGTGAGATCTTGCATGGATGGCAAGTCAGAGGGAGATTGGCAGCCATCTTTAGCTTCTTCCATTTTCTAATAATTGTTTCAACAAAGGATCTTTTTTCACCAAGCTGCTTGGCAATTTCCCTGTAGCCCTTTCCATTCTTGTTGAGGTGTACAATTTAGTCTTGAGTGTTTTTGGGCAGCTCTTGGCCTTGGCCAAGTTAGAAGTTCTATTTCATCCCTACTGACCGCCAGAGGCGGTGCTTCAAGCACTGAATGATCATTCTTGTGCATGCGCAGATCGAGTACTAATGACAACAAAGTCACCTGTGACCTGCAGGGGACCCACGTGACTCTATATAGTCACGTGGCACCCGGCAATCAATCCCTTTTGTTCTTCTCACGTGCAGGTGTGTTGAGTACAGGAGTGTGGTCGTGTGAAGCTGGTTGCTTCTGTGTATACCACTATTTTCCTAGCTGCTTGTTGCTGGCAGCCCCGTGACCGGGTTTGGTCGGAGCTGCTGGTAAGTCTCGCCCTCCAGGGGCTGCACAAGCTGCTTTCACCTTACCAGATCTGCGGTGACTGGTATGTTTTCGTTCTTTTCTCAGCAGTAGTTTACTGTTCGCTTTGATTTGCCACGTTAATTTTTGTGGCTCTTTTGACTCACGGTAGCGTTTCTGCTCGCGCTGAGTTGTTTTCAGTTTGTTTATCTAAACTCACCGATAGCGTCTGCTCGCGTTGAGTTGTTACCTGAATTCACCAGTAGCGTTTCTGCTCACGTTGGGTTCTTCTATAGTTTGTTTGCCTAAACCCACCAGTAGCGTTTCTGCTCGCCTTGGGTTCTTCTATAGTTTGTTTGCCTAAACCCACCAGTTTGGAACCTCTACGGGGGTTTTCCTACAACGGAGTCGCCGGTAGCGTTTTCTGCTCGTGTTGACTCGTTGTTGGTGGCGGGCTAATCACGCCTTTCAGCAGTATGATGCTGGATAATTTATGCTGCTCGACCTGTCTGGCTCCACTTCAGCCCGACGAAGGGCATGACTTGTGTCCCTCCTGTCTCGGTGTGGAACATCTCCGGGAGGCACTGTCAGATGACGCTTGCCCCAACTGTCGTGTCATGCCCCGGTCGGTCAGACTGGATCGGTTGGCTGCACTGGAGCAGCCTACCGACTGGGCGGGCGCTTCGCCGCGTGCTCATTTGCCGATGGAGAAAGCGGTGTGCAAACGATCTACTGTGGCTGCACCTTCGGTACCGACAAAGCGTGCTAGACGGACCGATGCAGGGAGGTTGTCCACGAGAGTGGATCATCTCACTACTGAGCTGGCCCAAATGAAAGCCCTCCTCCAGTCTTTTCAGACTGCTGATAATCGTGGCACGGCTCTCCCTACCGAGCAGGATGAAACGTCAGTCAATGACGACGATGCTGTTTCTGTGGCGGCCTCTGGCACCCATTTCTGTGAGGACCTTCCGGAGCTGGGCTCCGGGGCCTCTGGGTCGGACTCCATTGCCTCCCAGGAGGATACGGGGGAGTCTGTGACATCCGCTATTCGAACGGCTCTTGCCCGTTTACAGATTAGTGTTCCTCAGGCCCAGCCTACGGCTTCCAGCGCCTTCTTTAGGCGCAGTAGGTCAGAGACTGCCTTTGTGGTTCCTCCCTCGCCGGAGTATGTGCGTGAACTACATGCTTGCTGGTCAGACACCAAGGCGCTTTCACGTCTGACAACGGATGGCAGGGTCCTGGCAGCTATGCAGGAGGCACCCAAGGTTGGCTTGGGGCAGATGCCAGCGGTGGAACCGGGCATTGCCTCTCTTATTATCCCGCCTGATGAGGCTTTGCGGCCCAATGCCCGTTGTCCGCGTCCTCAGTGCCGTATTACCGACGACCTTCTCTGCAAGGCCTATGACTCTGGGGCCCGCATGGGCCGGATTGGGCGCTCTCTGGACCATCTACAGCTCAGGCCTCTAGAACGAGGCAACAGCTGGCAGGGCTTCACAGACGTGATCGCCAGCCAGTAAGCACCTGGGCAGCTGCGGGTCCTTCACGGAGGTCCTCAGGGCCTTCTCCTTCTTCCACTGAGCCCCAGGGTCTGGTACCAGGTCAGAGATCGGTCCAGAGACCTGCTCCAGATCGGAGAAACAGAGCTCGAGACCAGGCTGGGACAAGGTCCTTTCATCCCTTTCGAGCCGCGCAGTCTGGCCGGCGTCCTCTCGGGCCTTCGAAGGGCCGGGGGGCCCGCAGATGATGCCTTAGGGCCGGCGGTCGGTTATTTTTCCCCGGGACAGCTCAGCTTCTGGGCTGCCCACACCCCGGACTTGTGGGTGTTGTCCACCCTGTCCCGGGGGTACCGTCTTCAATTCCGCCGCCGGCCACCTATCCCTGGCCGGGTCAGGATGACTGTGATCCACGACCCGGTGAAGGCACAGGCACTGAACCAAGAAATCTGCACCTTGCTGGCCAAGGGTGCTATAGTGCCTGTGGACCCCCTGCTGGATCCAGGGGGCTTTTTTCCATGTATTTTCTGGTTCCGAAGAAGACTGGGGGCCTGCGTCCAGTCTTGGACCTCAGAGGGCCTGAATGTGTACTTGGCCACACCCCCAACCGAGGGAGCACCAACAGGGGAGGCAGTGGTACAAGCACCAGTAGTGTCTCCTGTTATTCCTCCACCCACACAGCAGATGCAGTATCCAGCAGCGCCACCTGTGGGAGGTGCCCTGCCACAGCAGACCCAACCTCAACCAGTCCCTCCTATTCATGTGCATCTAAACCAAGGAGGAGGTCCCCAACAAGCAACGTTCGGAAGGGGACGAGGGGGGCCACCCATGCGGGGAAGATGGAGGGGCCCACAAGGAGCCCCAAGAAGGCCCCCTCAAGGCCAATACCAGCAGATGCCACAGGCCGGTCCAGACATGGGACAACAGCGAGTGAGAATGCAATGCTGGGGATGTGGACAAGTTGGACACATGCAAAGAGACTGCCCCACTAACCCATGGATGGGACCCCAGCCCCCTACTGCTGGACCAGCCACCTATGGAACAGGACAAGACACGTACTGGCTATAGGGGTGCCCAGAGAAACCTGATGGAGAGGCCATTCTACCTGTATTAACCCAACGTCCACAAACAGAACCCACCATTGATGTCATAATATATGACAGCCATCATCGCTTTATGATTGATACAGGAGCGGCCTACTCCTGTATAGGAAAAAGTGGAATTGGCCTGCCTCTCTCAGCATCAAAGATTCGAACAGTAGGTTTCTCTGGGAAGACCCAAATAATACCCATGACTAAGCCAGTTCCCATGATCATAGGTGAAAAGACTGTGTATGCACCACTACTTTACTCAGAAGATACGCCCATAAATCTGCTGGGTAGAGATGTGCTGTGCCAGCTCAATGCAAAAATTAAATGTACCCCTAATGGAATTTATTTTGAAGCAACAGACAAGAATGAAGCCTACATGATGCCAATGGGCCTGCAAATGACCCCCCAGATAACAAGCCATGAGCCAGAAGACCAAGTATTTTGGCTGAAACTCACATCACCAACCTCCTTCCTCCAACTAGAGTGGGAAACATGGAGACCCCTGATAATGAATCACTACGAGAAATCTAAAGAACCTTTTCTTCCTCTCCATTGTACCATGTTTTATGACAAAGGCAAAACACATGAAGACTACGAGAAAAGCTGGGATGAAGACATAAATAACAAAACAACTGTCATCCAGTATGCTGACATAGTGGTTGGACCACAAGGAGCTGCAGCTGTTGTCACATTTCCTGATAAAGATGTAGCAGAATGGTTCCAGGTTACCAACTCAGCACCACATGTCACATTACTGATTGCAGACGAGTATGAGTCACATGATCTAGGACCCATGGTTCAAGAAGCCAAGCAAGTCACCGAATGGATTGCTACAGCATGGGACTGCATTAGCATGTCAAAAGATGGACTGTTTTTCAAGATCTCGTATTCACAAGCTGATGAAGTAATTGCAGAACACATTAAAGTTCCTGGGAAAAGACAAATGGCAGTGGCGGCAGAACATGAATCCCTATTAGAACAAGTCCCAGAGCAGGTATGGTCTAAAAGTAAGACAGATGTAGGATTAGTAAAATCAGCAGACCCCATCAAATTCACCATTAAACCAAATGCTAAATTGCCCTTCCAAAGACAGTACCCACTTAAACGAGAGGCAGTAGAAGGAATACAGCCTATCATTACAGGATTAGAAACAGCAGGAGTTCTTAAACCAACAGTAAGCCCCTGTAACACCCCAATTTTTCCCATCAGAAAGCCCAACAGTAATGACTATAGATTAGTCCATGATCTAAGATTGATTAATGCTATTGTAGCAGAAGAAATACCAGTAGTACCCGACCCACACACACTACTGAGTAATATACCTCCAGGTACCAAATGGTTTACTGTGATTGATCTGTGTTCAGCATTCTTCAGTGTACCGGTCCATCCAGATTCCCAGTATTTATTTGCATTTACGTACAAAGGCCAACAATATACATATTCGCGATTACCACAGGGTTTCGTACACTCACCATCAATTTTCAATCGTGTACTGGCAAATGACTTAAATCACCTTGACATACCATCTACAATGTTGATGTATGTTGATGATATTCTGATTTGTTCTGTTTCTAAAGAGCAGTGTGAGAGAGACTCCATTACAGTGTTGACTGCTTTGGCAGAAGGAGGACACAAAGTAAGTAAACAAAAATTGCAATTCTGCCAGCAAACAGTGGAGTATCTCGGCAGGCAACTTAGTGGGGACAAGAGGTGTATTGCACCGTCCCAACTGGAAGCCATAACCCAAATGCCCAAACCTCAGACTGTTGGTCACATGTTGTCTTTCCTTGGCATGGCAGGTTACAGCAGACCGTGGGTGTGTGATTATGCCATCAAAACGGCTCCACTGAGAGCAATGATTAAAGCCGCAGGTCAAGGACACCAGTCGGCTCAATTACAATGGACAGATGAGGCAGAGGGTGCGTTCCAGCTGCTGAAACAAGATCTCCAAACTGCTCCTGCTCTGGCCAATCCAGATTATGGCAAACCATTCCATCTCTATGTGGCTGAGCGACAAGGGTATGCATGTGCAGTATTGATGCAAGACACCCCAACAGGTAAACAGCCAATTTCTTATTACAGCACAAAATTAGATGGTGTCGAAGAAGGTCTGCCTCCCTGCTACCAGGGTTTGGCAGCAGCAGCCTTCGCCTACAAAAAGGCCTCAGTTATTACTATGGGCCACCCTGTTATTCTGTACACATCACATCAATTACATGCACTGCTCACCAGCCCACGCTTTGTGATAACCCAAGCTCGTCGAACAGGTTATGAAGTTCTGCTTTCAGGACCTGATTTAACAATACAACGTTGTACCACCATTAACCCAGCCACAAGAATGGTATTGCCCACAGAAGGTGAGCCCCATGATTGTCTCCAGGAGACGGACACCTTCATGAAGGTAAGGGAGGACTTATACAATCATCCAATCCCATCTGATCTGACGCTGTTCGTAGACGGATCATGCGTCAGAGGTGACACAGGGAATAGAGCTGGATATGGAATAGTCCAACTTAACCCCGATGGGACCTTTACCAAGGTACAATCAATGAGCCTAGATCAACCTTGCTCTGCCCAATTGGCAGAGATAAAAGCATTAACAGCTGCATGTAAATTGGCTACTGGTAAAAGAGTGACAATCTATACTGACAGTGCTTATGGGTACGGGGTATGCCATATAAACGCTAGCATCTGGAAACAACGAGGGTTTGTTAGAACAGATGGCACCCCAGTAACACATGGGCAAGCAGTAGTAGAGTTAATAAAAGCTATGCAACTTCCATCTGCGTTAGCTATTGTAAAATGTGCTGCTCATCAAACAGCAAAAACACCTATTGCCATTGGAAATAACTTAGCAGATGAGGCAGCTAAAGAAGCCACAGGTTCAGCAGTGCAGGGACCAATGGTTCATGTAGCTGAGTGTGAACCCATTACTAATTTGGCCTCCTTAATAGAAGCCCAAAATAACGTATCTGAAGCAGAGAAACGCCTATGGGTACAAAGGGGGGCGGCTCGGTTAACACACCCCCACGATGGATTGTGGCGTAGTTCTCGAGGACATTTTGTACTACCTTTGTCCTTATTACCGACAGCCATTAAAATAATGCATGGACCTGATCATTGTTCACGAGCCCAAGTTGTTCAAAAGTTACAGGCAGTTTGGTGGTCACCTTATATGACACCTATGGTAGACAGAGAACTGGCCTTATGTCCACATTGCCCTAAGTACAATGTGCGTAAAATGTTTACTCAACCCTTAGCACATATCCCTATGCCAGACGGTCCGTTCCGCCATCTGATGATGGATTACGTAGACATGATAACTCGGGTTCAGGGAAAGAGGTACATGTTGGTGGTTGTTTGTAGGTTTAGCAGATGGGTAGAAGCATGTCCCACTGCTCATAATGACCACAAAGCAGCAGCACGGTTTTTGTGTAAAGAAGTTTTTCCCAGATTTGGCATGCCTGACACAATATCATCTGATAACGGACCACATTTTGTTTCACAGGTGATCCAGCAAATGTTTAAACTGTTGTGCATAAAACAAAAGTTTGGTTGTGTGTATCATCCCCAGTCACAGGGATCCGTGGAACGAGCTAACGGGATCCTGAAATCGAAGATTGCTAAGATAATAGCTGACAGCAACAACCGTTTGACTTGGGTGGACGCCTTGCCTGTTGCATTAATGGCAATGCGTTCTCAAACTAACCGCATAACCCATCTTACTCCTCATGAAATGCTTACAGGTCGACCAATGCCTCTCCCACAGGTTCGAGGACCCCAGCTGGCAGAGATTTCCCTAGCACAGCTTGAGCGTGAAATGGGGGACTACCTCAGGTCCTTAACCCGCATTCACAGACTTATATTTCAACAGGTGAAAGCAGCTCACAGCCGAGACGAGACACACATTCCAGTGGACGTCAGGGACGTTCAAGTGGGTGACAGTGTGTTCATACGAGTCTTTAGACGTCAGTGGAACGAGCCTCGTAGGGAAGGCCCCTTTAAAGTTGTGCTTACCACTCCCACTGCCCTGAAAGTTGAAGGTAGATTATTGAACATGGCAGAGGCTAGTTATGATGAATATGAAGAAAACCAAATGAATTTATGAGCTGCACTGGCGTCGTTAGGCCCATCACTAGGGGTAGGATGCCCATATCTTCCTCCCAGGCACCTACTAGATCCTGCAGAGGGGCCAAGCAGTGCACCTTCGGGTTGGAGCAAACCTATGATGACACCCAGCAGGCAGCCTGATGATCAACCACCATTACCTACTGGGAAGCCACTGTCCATCTCGTCATCACCGGGGAACCTCAGTATCGATTTCGGCCCAACCAGCACCCCTGCCAGTCCTGAGAATCCCGAGGATCGACGACCACCGTCACCCCGCCAATGTAATTATCCGCCACCACCCCTTCCAGGCGTACTAGCTATGTTCATGATCATAGCAGATGACATAAAGCTTGATCTTGCCGAAGCTCATCATGTTGCAAAGTTCTTGGCTCATCCGCTGGAGTCGTACGACACCAACAATGACCTCAAGCCTGAAATCACCTCTATGACCACAGCAGTTTATGCCCAATTCATGAAGGGTCTGGTGCACCCCGAGCCACGTCGGTCCTTTGAACGGATGCGCCGCACCATGTACAAACGCAAAGCAAAGGCTGGGAATCGGCAGTTGACCCGAGACAATCTGGAACTGAGGCAGCAACTTCGGGATGCACAGCAGACCATTATCAACCTACAAGAGCAGGTGGTGCAACTTCGAGATGCACAGCAGACCATTATCAACCTACAAGAGCAGGTGATGCAGCTGACCGCTGATCTGCAGCGTATGGCTCCCTATACCCAGGGGGGCCCGAACGGAGGGCAGAATTATGGACAGAATTATGGAGGCTATTATTATTATTAATATATCAACTTCAACGCCATAACTGGATATAAGGACAATGCTGATTATTGATGATTATGCATACCTATGTTAAACATATTGGTAGGATTGTATACTTTATGTGACAGTACAAGTACTGTGCAGGAGAGTGCCACATGGTTACTCCTATGTTGGTTGTAATGACGGTCCTTTGACCACTAGAAGATGTGTTTGCCTGGCATAGTCCGGGCCTGATGAAGCTTTTTGTTTGTGTTTGTGTATTTATGGGTGTGAAAGACCACCTATGTAGGGGATAAATGCAGTGACCTCGTAACACAAGATGCTGCTTGGGCATTGGTATTTGCCTCTGCTGAGAAAACAGAATTAGAAAATCTTGCTACAAAAAAAGTAAGCAACGAGGACGGGTCCTCTTAAGGGAGCCAAGAGGGGGATCCCTCTTTGTTTTTGTATATTCTGTTTTCTGCATTTTATCAGTTTAATATTTACTCAGACTCCACCACATCTTATATTACTCACTTCTACTATATGGTGTGTGTTTAATCTCACGTTTGGTTTGGTGTGCACAATATACATATATATATATATATATAAACTTTTGTCACTTGTGTGAGTTCACATTTAAGGTGTTTTAGATTAGTCATCACCTGCATAATCACGTAGTTGATCCTTTTAGGATCAAAGGGGGGAATGTTGTGTATTAATCTGCACTAATCATAAGATAAAATAAAGTTAATGTTTTATAAGTTTAAAGTTGTTTTCACAAATACTGTTATAAGAGCCATTCAAGGCCAAAAAGGAGAAAAACAGAGCAGTGAGTGTGTGTAACCATTGCACCTGGCCCAAGAGGAGTGTAATCTGCAGGAAAACGCAGGGTTGAGGCCCCTTAGTGATAAGAAAGCACACTCATTAAAAATGAAATATTTGACATATCAAGGTTGCCCAGCTCAGCAAAATTTGGCCATACAACTTGTGATAAATAGAGTTGTTATTTTCAAGGCACACGGAGCGGTAATGGTCCCAGAAAGGGTGATGCTTTGACTGAGACACAAGGGGGGAGCACTAGGCCAGACTGACATGGCTTGAAGCAAGGAAAGGATGTGTTCCAACATGTTTGTGATTAAACTGTCATAAGTTTCTGATTTGAATGCACCAGATGTTTTCATGGCCTGAGAGATTGCTCTCACAAGAATGAGATGTGTCTATGAATGTCACCGTGATTTGCAGATAAATATCAATGTGACCTTTACCAAAGACTGATTAAATATATAAATATGTTCTGAAGGGGGTTTTCCACCGATAAGAAATGTATAAAAGGGAGCTGTTTTCACCATTTGTTCAGCTCAGGCTCACCGGTGACCAGCTCAGTGTGAATGTGTTGTGTTTAGCAATAAACACACTGGACCTGGACTCAGCTGCCTCTGCCTGAATTTTTTGATCTTTGTTTGAGACTTTTTCTGCTTTTTAAGAACTTTGAATTTTTATAAAACTTAGCTTCAATTTTAAGTCGTCAAGAAGAGAATTATAGACGACAGCGCCCCATCCGCTGATTGTTGATATGAGTCATCCAGTGCTTGAAGCACCGCCTCTGGCGGTCAGTAGGGAAGAAATAGAACGAAAGTTACTACCGTAACTACGGTTCTGCAATTTCCCCACTGTGGGACAAATAAAGGATTATCTTATCTTATCTATGAATCCCGGATGACCGCCAGAGTGCTTGGTCCCTCGGAATCTCTGCTTTCGCGAGAAGATTGAGAGATTGATTGCCGGGTGCCACGTGACTATATAGAGTCACGTGGGTCCCCGGCAGGTCACAGGTAAATTGGTTGTCATTGGTACTCGACCTGCGCATGCGCAAGGATGATCATTCAGTGCTTGAAGCACCTTCTCTGGCAGTCATCTGGGATTCATAGAACCATAGTTACGGTAGTAACTTTCGTTTTATTCTTACTGATTGGATCAGGTGGACAGGTGTCTTTAAGCAGCTAATGGCGTCAAACAGGTGCATCTAGTTTAGGATAATAAATGGAGGGGTGGTGGACATTTTGAAGGCAGATTAACAGGTCTTTGAGGGTCAGAATTCTAGCTGATAGACAAAAGTTCAAATACTTATTTGCAGCTGAATCATACAAATAATTGTAAAAAACAAAAAATCATATATTGTGATTTCTGGATTTTGTTTTTAGATTATGTCTCACACAGTGGAAATGCAGCTACGATGATAATTTTATTGCTCTCCATGATTTCTAAGTGGGAGAACTTGCAAAATAGCAGGATTTTCAAATACTTATTTTCCTCAGTTAACTTATGCTTCTAGTTCTATTTTGTTTTAATACTATTTGCAGCTTTAATGCTGTAAATATCAGAGCTCTAAAAGTATCATGCTGTTCATCAAGGACTGAGGTTTTAGTTCAGCTTATATCATGTCTGAAAATAGATTTAAAACAAAACTAGACTGAGTCAGTTTATTTAATTTCTTCTCTACAAACAGTGAAAAAAGGAGGAAAATGAACTCAATCTTTTCCTAGAACTCAGAAAATAGAATTTTCTGTTATTTTATTTCATTTAAGAAAAAAATATCTTACTCTTGTACTTAACTACAATGTAGAAGCTATACTTTTTTGTTTTGCTAAGTAGTTGAATCAGTAGTTTTAACAGCTCTGATTGGTGGCAGCATGATGCTGCAGCTTCCCTCTCATCAGAGACGTTCCTGGAGCTGGTTGGACGTCCGGAAGCTTCTTTTCAGCAGCTGAACTTCTCAGCTTAAAGTTCAGTCTGACTTAGTTTCCATCTATCAGAGGTTGATGATGTTTAAACCTGATTATAGCAGCTAGTAACGGTCGACTCACCTTGGATCTGCTGCTCCAGGATCATTGCTGAACCCTACAGGAAGACCTTTGGACCAGTCACTCCTCATAGAAACCCAGCTGGGTGATGGAGACGCTGCTCTGTTCCCCTCTGTGTTCCTCCAGATGCTCTTCTGTGTGTCCCAGCCTGAAGCCCATCTAAGAAGGAAACAAATACGCTTAGTTAACATGATTCAGTTCCAGTTTTCCCAGTGAGCTGCTCTCTGATCTGTCCTTTAAAGCTGGAAGCTGATCCTATTCTGTGTAAAACTCTAGGAAACTAATTTATTTGTTCCTCAGCTGTTAGGAAACAGTGTCTGAACATCAGTAAATCAAAAAGTCAGTCCTGGTCATGGAGTCTATGCAGAGGGACAGGACAATTGCAGTCATAAGTGTAAAGAGAAAGAAGAGGGAAAAAAATCTTTCTGATAGAGACATGGATGAAGACTGGAAAACACTGTAGATGATGGATCAGATTCTGGGAAGCAGGACATTCTCCATCTATTCTCCCTTTAGTGTTAATTATGTTTTAAGTTCTATTTTCATTTTAATGGTATTTGCAGTTTTAATGCTGTAAATATCAGAGCTCTAAAATTATTCAGCTGTTCATCAAGGACTGAGGTTCAGTTGAGTTTATATCATCCTGTCTGAAATTATAATGTAGAACAAAATTAGACTGGCTAGGCCACACCAGAACCTTGATATACTTCTTGCAGAGTCACTCCTTGGTTATTCTGGCTGTGTGCTTTGGGTCAATGTGATCCTGGAAGACCCAGCCTCCACCCATCTTCAATGTTCTGAGAGAAAGAGGTTGTTCCCCAAAATCTTGCAACACATAGCAAAGTATTCAGCTGCTCATCAAGGACTGAGGTTCAGTTAGTTTATATCATCTTGTCTGAAATTATAATTCAGAACCAAATTAGACTGATTGAGTTAATTTCATTGCTTCTGTACCAGCACAGTGAATAAATGAGGAAAATCAATTATCAATAAATTTTTTTTTACGTTGTTTTATTGTTTTAACCTGTACTTTTTAATTTTACTTAAGTAAAGAAGAGTTCAAGAATCTCAGTACTTTTAGGAGATCTTTTAACAGCCTGGTACACCACACCTGACTTAAGACCTCCAGCCATTCTGACTCCCAGCAGCCACACACACTCACACACATTCCTCCAACAAAAGGGACCAGATCTGCAAATCTCAGAATCTCCCCACCGACACCGGATTATTCATGGCAGCTGCCCTGCGGGGCCTGCCCCCCCCCCCGGGGCCCAGTCATGGTTCCCGCCAGTGGGCCCGCCCCTTGGTCCCCAAAGTGGTCGGGTCCACTTTGGGATGGCTGGCAGACAGCGGAGCCCGTGGACTGATCTCCGTGGCTCCCGGGTGCTCCGGCACTGCGCTTCGGGCTGGGGGACTTCCTCAGGGCCGCCTCTCCCCTCCTCTCTAGGTCGGGGGTCGGGATTTCCTGGGTTGGCCCCTCCTTTGGTGCCTTCTACCTCTTGGGGTACCTTTGGGCATCTGGGGCTTTAGGGTCTCCCCGCCGCTGGACTCAGTGCTCTGGGGCGCCTCTTCTGCTCTTAACAACCACTATTGAGCATTTTCCTTTGTGAAAGTGCACTTGTGCATGTAAAGTTTATCCAAAACAACTACAGGTGCTTTGTTCCAGGTACTTAGAGATTCACTTCCACACAGAAAGCCCATATTCTTATCTTCAGGTAATAAAGAGTACATGTCAGATTAAATAATACTACTTATACTTCAGCGAGATATATAGTATCAAGGTGTTACTTTATTGTATCTCTTATACTATCTCCGTTGGTTGTGCTGTTCTCTTTACATCTCTTTGCAGGTGATGAAGCAGACTGAAGATGTTTAATCACTGTTTCCCATTTATCTCCTCTTTCTTTCATCTTCTCTCCTTTTTTTCTGTTTTTTCCTTTCCTGTTCTACTCATTTTGCAGTGTCCATAAAATCTGTAAAACTCCCTGCATGAATTATAATAAAGATTTATATCCTATGGCGATAGCCTTAATGCTCCACTTGTGAAAGCAAAATCTGTTGGGCTCACTTTTTGGCATTAAGACAATTATTCTTATTGCCACATTGCCAGACAGGACACTGTCTAAAAAAAACATACTTTAAAAACGTAATTTACTGATGTTTAGACACCGTTTGCTAACAGCTGAGGAAGAAACAAATTAGTTTCCTAGAGTTTTACACATAATATGATCAGCTTCCAGCTTTACAGGACAGATCAGAGAGCAGCTAACTGGGAAAACTGGAACAGAATCATGCTAACTAAGCATCTTTGTTTCCTTCTTAGATGGGCTTCGTAAAAAAAATGTGCAGCAGGAGGCTATTCCATAAACGAGGACCAGCGATAGAGAAGGCTCTGAACCCTCCAAGCTTTGTCTGAAACCTGGTACCTGTAGGAGCTTCTGACCTGAGGGACCGGCACACACCAACATAGAGTCCTATACAGTAATCCAATCAACATGAATAAAATCATGGATAACTGTGTCAAAGGTTTGCTCTGAAAGAAAGGTTTTAGTTTTGCCATTTGTCTTAACTGATTAAAGCAAGATCTGACAACTGCTTAAATATACTTTCCCAATTTAAAATTACTGTGATATGCTGTCAGTCAGACAGATCTGAACCAGTTGAGAGCGGTGCGCTGAATCCCTACTAATTAATTTAGATGTGTCATCAGAATATGATGGTCAACTGTGTCAAAAGCAGTCGTTAGATCAAGCAGAACTAAAATCGTATAGCTACCAGAGTCACAGGCCAAGAGAATATCATTAAAAACTTACGTAGTTTCAGTACATTGAAGAGCCTTAACCCCAGAGTGAATATTTCAAGGACATTGTTCCCCTCCAGATAAGGTTTAAGCTGAGAGAAAACAATTTTTTCCAAGACTTCTAAAATAAATGAAATGGTAGCTTAGAAATAGACCAATAATTGGACATGGTAGATTGATCAGGTCCTAGTTTCTTGAGAAGAGGTGTAACTACTGCATGTTTAAGTTTAGTAGGGACCACACCAGAACAGAAACTAACATTGATAATGATACTGTAGCAGCCATTCAAAATGGCCATTCCCAGTCAAAAGCCAGCTGAACGGCAGCCCACTTCCATCCAACTTCCAGCAATATATCCCCACCAGCTTCCAGCCACTGGAGTGATCCCCTCTTTCTTATTTTTCTACTGACTCCACCCTTTCACTGAATTACAGGGTCTTATCAGGAGATGATGCTTCTCTTTAGATTTTAATGTCCACAAATAATGACAGAAAGAATATTTAAGTACAAATATTGATGTTTAAAAAAGGACCAGCCAAAGGCCCATAAAGGAAAGTGGGATAATTTTGAATGGCTACTACTGTAAGGACAATCTGAGAAATGCAAGAAAAAAAAAACTCTTTAAAATCATGGAGGACCAGGATCCTGTGGAGAAACTGATGGTTTCAGGTGTGTTATTATAGCAGTTAGAAAAGAGACTCACAGGCTCAAACATTGTAAAAACCACAGAGCAAGGAACTGCACTGAACTGTCAGAGTTAGGAGGTGAGATTAGAAACCTTGTAGTGGAAACCAATTCAACAAAATAATTTAAAAAGTTCTTACAAATCTCAACTGAAGATTCCAAAAAGAGATCAAAGGAGGGTTAAGAAAAGAGTCAATTGTTTTAAACAGAACACAACGATTATGTCTGTTTGACGACACATGTTGAAGAAAAGTTCTTTTTTCTTCTTTAACCCTGTTTTGGTAATGATGCCAGCAATCGTTCATGATCTGATGGGACACATGAAGTTTATCATTTCTCCATCTTCATTCTTCTTGGCCAGAATCCCTTCTGGCAGGCCTGGTCCTGTCAGACTCAGGTTTAGACTTGGGCTGCTTTGTTTTTAAGGGAGCTACAGAGTCTAGGATTGTTTGACATGAAACCAGCAGACAAGCTCCTCTACCCCAGAGGTGGACACCTAAGGAGGGACAGGGAGCTAATTAAAAGCCTCAGAGAATTCCACAGCAGAGGATGGATTAAAGATTCAACATCTAAGCAGCCAGAATCACATATTTCCACATTAGACACAGGCAAACCATGAGACAGAACCCGATCTTTGGAGTGAGCAGGTCCCTGATAAAAACTTTCCATGACTGTGGTGGCATCAGCCCTCCTCTACGCCGCCATCTGCTGGGCTCCTGACGACGCGCAGGCTGACACCGAACTTGGGAGAAAGGTATCGTTTCTGCCCTAAGCTGCGCCTCCAATTGCGCAGGCTGCGCAGCATCTCCTCGGTGACACAACCTACACCTCGGCCTCCGACCAGCCTTCATTGGTAGGCTGCTCCGGAGGATCCTCAGCCGTTGGTAAATGGGACGGTTTAGCCTTTGGAGCACTTCCTGGTTGCGACACGACATCATCACGTTTCACCCCAAACACAGCGCGAAACAAAATCCGACAGCTCGAGAAATACGGAAAGAAACAACAAAAAAAAAAAATAGATATGGAAATTTTTTATTTTTTTATTTACTTGTTATTGGAGGAGGAGAGTCGCTTTGACGGCTTCGGCGGCAGCAAAACCGGCGACAGATTTTTCTCAGGCTGGCAGAGCGCAGTGGAGAGGTAAGATCTACCTGCTATTATTCTAACCCACAGGGCCTGCTAATGATCAGAATATACCAGCTATTAAATAAACGCTTGTCAGCAGATTGATGAATATGTTTAAATATCAAGTTTTATATTTATTTGTAAGTTTGTGATTTATTTGTTTGTAACTTTAGTAATTTAAATTGAATAGTTACATGTGTACAAACCCTGTAAATAACTGACTTAAATCACTACTTTCACCATTACTAATGTTGTGTTGAGAAGCCAAACTGTTGAGAAATAAATCATTTTTGTCTAAATTGTTATCCCCTTACTGCCTGATTTTATATTATATATATATATATATATATATATATATATATATATAACTGCATGTATAAATATATATATCAAAATATAAAAACGAAAAATAAGTTAAATAGTGGATCTAGATGAAGTAAAATTAAATTTCTAATAAATCATCTTATAAAGATAAGGAAAAAAAGATAGATGACTGAATAAAAATAAATATTTTTGTCTTTTTTTTTTTCTACAGGTCATAAACAACAGCATGTGCTGTCCTGCAGAACATCTGCCTGGGAGCCAGTGACATCATGGCGCTAGAGGATGAGGAGGGGAGAACCATGGGCGTAGGTTTGCATAGGGACCGGTAGGGACATGTCCCTACCAAAATTTTGAACCAACCTAAATGTCCCTACCAATAATTGGATGTGAGCAACATGTTTATAATTTACAGCAGTAGTTGTTGCAGCACAGGCTTCTTTTTCTCTCACAGCTCCTCTGCCTGGTCTCTCCTGTCCCTTTCATGTAGCAAAGCGCATGGAACTGTGCTGCGCTGTTTAACTCAACTCTCATTGGTTGTTCTGCCTTAGGTTCCGCCTTTCTCTCTCTCTGATTGGCTGTTTTCTAGTCAGCCTGTGCTTGGAGCACAACATTGAAAATTTATTCACACTAGAATGCTGCGGTTACTACAATTAATATTAGGCTACAAAAACTAGTCCCAATAAAAAAAAATGAATATCATGTACACTAAAAAAAAAAACCTTTTTTTTTATATAAAACGAAATATTCTGAGTCAGCCAGGAGTTCTGAAGACTGCTGGAAAATGGGCAAATAAAGGCTGTAAGCATCAACATTTCTGATTCTTAGCCACAGCCACCCAAAAAAAAGAAAATGTGAGGGTTTCCTTTTACCGATATTAAGTTGATATTACTGTTTTTCATTTTTTGTTTTTATTTTTACAATTTTGATATAATAACTGATCTAAGTGGGTTGCTCTGTGGGGAAAGGCACATTTTACATTTATATTACTGTATGTTTTAAAGTCTCTATTCTCCAGTTAATGATGAATCACTTACTAAATTAGTTGACAGTTTTTGAAATAATTAATTAATATGATTCATTTTTTTTCAGTCCCAGATGAAATACATGAAATGGGCTACACAGAGTAACTACAGCCCAGATGTTCAACTTTTATAGTGAAGTTAATATCTTAATGAATGTATTATTTTTTGCTTGATACAGAGAGAGAATAGTAGGTACAAATATAAGAGTGGGGTTTAACTCTGCACAATTCTATATCTTCAAAAGAAAATACTGTATTTACCTTCTCTTAGTCGTTCAAATGAAACCATTTTCAAAGTGGAAAACAGTCCTAATTCCACATTCATCAGAGCCGGTGATACTTCAAACATTGATATACAGCATCTAATGAGTGTAGAGCTTATAACATTGTTATTAATGGAGCAAAATGTTTTTCTCTTTTAACAATGAATTCCTCTTATCAGTACGGATGCTCACATTGAGCATAAAAAAGGACATGCATATTGCATAGCACCAATGACACCAGGCCAATAGTGTCCCTACCAAAGTTCAAATCAAACCTCGCCCTTGGGGAGAACGTGTTGGGAGAGGCAGTCAGTGGTGCTCCATGGAGGGGACCAGCTGTCTGCGTGAGGGTGTCTGCTGCTCTGGAGGAGGAGGAGTCTACCTGACCACCGTTACATTTAGATGGCAAGTAGAATCACATTTTAGCTGTTCTCATTTCAGGGTTATGAAAACAGTTTTAGTAAAGTCATTATTTTCTGCGTCTTTTTAAACTTTTTTAGTAACATGGCAGCCGTCGATTGGGTCAGCCCTGCAAACCCTGATGGGCGATAGTGGTGAACAGTGGAGAGAGAGCACCCCGACCCCCGGAGATGATGTCCCACTTTCGCGGTCAGAGAGTAGACTCTGTTAGCGAGTATGATGCTTGCCACTATTGTATTTATGTTTGGCACTACTTTGTAGAGCGGAAGGTTACGTATGTGTTTATAAAAAGCAATAAAGGCGGAGCCTCCTTGTTCTCTGCGTTCAGTCAGAGCGGGGCAGTGTGGCTTCCAGTTAACTGATATTAATGTTTCCTGTCTCCTATTTATCTGGGAAGTAAGTAAAGGCAGAGATGCAATCAGGTGCAGATGATGCAGAAGAACCCGGAGGTTCCCGTGGAAATGGTAGGAGAACCGCTGCAGAAGAACCAACAGGTTATTGGGCCCAGACAAGTTCCGAGTATGCCAGTACACGGAAGGGGATTGCCGCCGTGGTTTGACGGAGACGAAGCCCGCTACCATATTTGGGAGGCAAGGTTTTTAGCATACTTAAAAACAATCGGTCTCAAAGAAGCTATCCTTGGAAGTGAGCCAACAGCGGGAGCCGATCAACAAGAGGCTACAGAGATCGGTAGGAGAAATGAACTGGCGTATGCAGAACTGTGTGGTTGTTTGGACGATAAAACGTTAACGCTCATCCTGTATGAGGCACCAGATGACGGCAAGAAAAGCCTAGAAATATTGAGACGCCATTTTGAGTCAGAAGAAAAGCCGTGAATTGTCGGGCTATACACAGAGCTCACCAATGTGCTAATGGCTGAA